>BMAW01005176.1:278912-327973 GCA_019974015.1 Nephila pilipes
CGAAGGAAAACTCAGCTAAATGTTTTGTAAAATGTTACTTTAATATATATATATATATATATATATATATATATATGAGATAAAGATTACTAGAGATATTCGATGCACATAATAGTAAAAATGGTGTTGTGGATTATTCCATTTCAAAATCTTACAGGAGATGTTCGAAGTCTCCACTGGAATAAAACAAGCATAAACTACAAGGACTTCCTTAGTTATCCACAGAAATGCAGATGATTCTTGCAACCATATCCATTTCAGGCCCGACAAGGATTTCAATCACATCTTTTAGCACCCCCAAAAAATAAACCTGATTGGTTGAAAACCGAAAAAAGGAGGGACCAAGCAACCAATCTATCATGCCCTTCCCATCGTTGATCAAATGACACACTATTATAGCATGCGTACGAGTCACTTGTGTCTTGCTCTCACCATGTCTTTAAATTATCTAACATCACATTTCGTACATATTTTTATGCACATACAAAAACAAACGGAGTCTTGGTACTTTTCTATGCGGGAATTGTTGTTGATACAGTCGTAGAGCTGCTCGTGTATTGCAATCAGTCATTCCATACAAGAAATGCACCTCCCTCATCTCCTTGTTCGTATAACGTTGTGCGATAAAGGTAATTACTGCTCAAATGACAAAAAAAATCAAATATTTCTCCTCTAGCGCCTTCGTGAACAGTGCCAGCGACCGATGTATGATGATCTTTCCAGTCATGAGCTGATATATTATTCTCATTCCTTTTAATGTCCCCTCCCACCTTAAAATTCATACCTCCATTTAGAGACACCAGTCAATGTAATTAATCTCCAAATATTAAAGTATTAAGTTAGATAAGCTAATAATTCATTTTTTTAAACTTTACTTATTTGAAAAAACTATCAGCTAAATATAGTAATTTATATTTAAAATTATTTAACATTTTTTCTTTAACATTTGTTACTATCTACTGCCAAGGAAATTCACCGCAACATGAAAAAACCGAATTTAAATGACACGTTTATAAACAGATTAAGTTTATATTTATTTATTGTAATTTAGGTAATTAAATGTAATAAATTTTTTTCCAATACGTTTCGGAAGCTGAAGACTTCGTGACATCTGATATCGAATCTATGTAATTCTTAAACGTTTTCCAATAATGCGAAGTCTCATTTCCTCTTTGTAAAGATTTACGTTAAATCTCATTCTCTCTGCATTCAGTATTAAGTAAAAATGTTTTAAAAACATGTTCGTTTTCCAAGAAATCATCGTAAAAAATGTCACTATTACATTCTGGAAGTATAGTTTGTTCGATTTTCGTGTTACTTAATGTTTTTTAGCAAATAATTAATAAATGCAACAAAAATAAATTGGCTCAATTTTTTAATAATTAAAAAGTGGATAAATTTTGTAATTTATTATGGTTCTCATAACTATATCCATGATAATTTTAAAAACATAAAAATAATATATAGGTATAAAAGCAAAATATATCATTATAAATGCATATGAAATTACACTGCATTAAAGAATTATATTAATATATGGAATATTGATCTTCATATTCTATTTTTTGATAGTTAGTATTTCTTTAAACTAATTTTTATTTTCTTTAGTATATGTAAACGGTTTGATTTGCTTTTATTTGCCATTACACTACTCGTATTATAGCATAACTGGCTTACGACAATGGACTTCGAAATTTCTCTCCTTGGTTATGTTGGTGTGGTGTATAAGTTAGAAGAGACAGGTGCCAACTCAGGTGTCGTCCTCATCATTTGACCGAGGCTCAAAATTATGAGGTCATCATCAATAGTTCTCGTGTTGCTTCTTATGCGTCGTTAATAAAACCACCTATCACGATCATATGATATTTGAATTAAGATTTAAATTCCAAGTTTCCCGTCATGTGAAATAAACATTTCTTGAGATTGAATTCTGCTCCCTGTTGGTACCAGAACTCAAACTTAAAAACAAATTCAAACTACGTTTGGATTTTGACCTTGACTGCTTTGCACTGAGGATCAACATGTTGTTTCGAACCATCATATAGTTTAAGGAGACTTGGATTTACTTTAATCAAACATCATTTCTATCATTACCATAGAATGCGATTAAAGCTTGAAGTGGCCATTTTGTTCGAAAATCAACTTGAAGCACAACATAGTGGGCAGCATTTTCCCTACAGTAAAAACTATTACTTGGTGATTACAAGAAATGACAACAACCAAAAATAGAATAAAGGAATCAATAATAATTTTTAAAATTACTTTTAAGTGAAGATAATGATAAACTTGAAATAAATTCCTAATATAAACATCATACCAAGTGAAGATTTTAATACTCAGTTTAGTTCAGTGAGACACTAAAATGCTTCGATTTTGGCATTTTGTTTTCATTAAATTTAGCTGTTAAAAACTATAGAACTACCAAAAATGACATGCCGCTTTACTCATTCCGTGGATGTTTCAATGGATAAATAGAACATTCAAAAATAGAATTTTAAATTTGTAAATAATCATGCCACGCCACAGAAGAAGACATCTCTATTTTACTTTTTCGCAAAACTTTTTATTAGAATTCTGGTACACTTCTTTATAAAATATACTAATCCCATAAGGCTTATTTTCTTAAAATGTAAAAATGAGATTAGAGTGAGTGATTTAATGAGATTATTTCCTTTACAGCGAGTGTAATTAAACTCTCACAAATCTTATGTACAGTATAAGCATAAAAATTATGTGAAATGTGAATCATAACATTTCAAAATTTTACTAAGTTTAAATTTTAAAACTTATAGCTATGTTCATTATATAGAATATTCTGTTTATAAGAATTCTGTAAGTTTTTATAATCCTAGAGGCAGTAGATTTTGTGTAAGATGTATTTAATATAAGTAACAGTAAATCTAACCATTGGTTATTAATTGCTGATACATTATTCTTTATAATAATATAAATGGGATTTTCTTTTTATACATAAACAGATCCATAAGAACACATATATCTCAACGTTAAAACATGGTCTATATTGCTTTTAATTTTAAAAAATGAGGATTATTTAAATGGGGCTTTAAATAAGTTTTTCCCCTTTGTCAAAGGCGTCTCATGTGCCTTAAATAATAAAATGAGTAGCAATAGTGTCATAATTACACATGATGATCTTTGTTTTCGTGTCCAGAACATACTATTAATTTGTAATGAACGTTCTTCATTATTTAAGTCTACTGTCACGTTTCAATTTACTTAAAGTCAATAATGATTTAACTTTGATTATAAGATACGCAAGAACAAGATGAAATACTGTATATATCACGTAAGGATAGATAGGGTTGCTGTCTCTCGAATCACACTTAACTCATCAAATCTAAATCGGAATCAACTAATAAAATCTTAGTTTATCAGTTCACTTCTTCTGAATCAATCTCTTTACACCAGCAACCAATTCTTATCAAAGTACTTTAACTTCAATTCGTTTCAATTCTAAGCATTAATAGTGATGCATTAATATAACTCACATTAATATATCAGCCTAAAGTTATTTTCTATCTCTCTGAATTTGCCTTTAGTTCTATTTCATTTATATATCATTATCTCTAAATCAATTCGATTTACTTTGATCTTCACCTAATGTACTTAATCACGTTTCATTTGGGTTGGGAAGAAATAGTAATTTTATGCAATTCTAATTACCATAAGGTCCTCGCAGAAACTGAAGAGAAGATCACAAATAGCCTAACGTCAAAATTTTCTACAAAGCTTTTATTTTGAAAGATCCATGCGTATACCTTTTTCTGAACCATGAAAACGTATATCCATGAAAAAAGCTTCAAGAAAAGAAAACTCGTTGTATATCAGAGTAAAAGTATATAAAATAACATTTTGGATGTTATATTAATTTTAGGAATTTTATAGGAATTACTCATGAAAAATTCAAAGTAGGTGATTTTGAAATACTATTAGCACATATAATGCAGAATTAAAACATTTACTATTACTATCAGGTCATTAAAAATTATTAATGAAAGAAGAAACAAAACTATTTACTTTTACAGCTACTTATGAAACTGAAAAACGCATTGGTTTTCAATTGAAAAATCTTTCAGTACTTAAGAATTTAATTTAATTTTATTGCTAGTCATTATTGCAATGATAATTTATTTCCCTACGTTTTCCATACTCTATATAATTAGATTTCCTTAACTATTTTCTCAAATTTCAACAGTTTCATCGTCTCATACGCTTGACCTTTTCAACATTTTACACGTGAAATTCTTATTGTCCTCCTCCTTACTTTTTTTTTTAAAAAAAAAATTTGATCAATTTTCATTAACTATTTCCTGTTTGTCCATTATAAAAAGTTCCATTTTAATTTAAATAAATTATCAAGAGAATGCAATTGTATTTAATAGAAGAATGGTTTCTCAAAAAATATACATTTATGGTAATAGAAAATACATAAATATGGAGCATCTAAAAGACTGATCAAATAAACAGATTCTTAACTGCAAATTATGTTTTATTTTTAACAGCATTAAGAAATCATATTAATCAAATCAGCATTATGTAAATCATATCGATCAAATAAATTAAGAATGATCATATTTTCCCAATAAACTGATAAGTTATTTTAAAATTTCTTTGATATAAATCCTTTTACGTTGAGTGCTATTAAATTGATTTGACTCGGAGATTTTTCTGGTAAAAAAAAATGAGACGATTTTATTGGACATTCTTCGAGCGGCATCTGCGAGCACTTTATATTGAATCGAAGAAGTCTGGTCAAGTTTTCTATCAGTCTATTGTTCACGAAAACAAGGAAAGAAACAATTGATTTACAGGTCGTGTTGGTGTAGGAAAGTAAGTCTCTTGTAGAAATAGTTTTCAATGAAATGTCGATGAACTCTTAAAAGATTATTTATAGAAGAAAGGTTTTGCTGAAAATGTACTTTAAATGTTTCAGAAAAACACTCCTATGATTGAAATAAAATTTATGTTTTTATTTTTTGATCTAAAAGGATTAAAGTTAAATTTCTCGTAAATTTATTCAAAATGTTTTATATCTGTCATTAGTTTATTAAGTCTTTATTTCCACAATTCTACTTAAAGTTCAACTAACTTGCAATTTTTTTGCTAAATATGAGCATGTTAGTACTGTTTTACTTTTTTATTTATTTTTTCTAATGTAAAATAATCAGCACAAGAGCTCACACGCATTGAAACATATTATATTCCCGAAAAAAGTTGTCTTTTTAAACAAAGAAGATGTAAAATATCTTTATCTTTATAAAAAAAAAATTATGATATGAATGGTTTACACATTAAAAACACGGTGTACAATCAGTAAAATAAAAAGTTAATTTAAAACATATTGTAAAAATGAATTTACTTATATATTAAAATAAATATGTACATCAGTAATAAAAATAAGATAACTACCCAAATAAAGCCATAGAAACAAAAATTACGCAGTCAATGAAAATCCTTCAAGTAATAGTGTGGAAACATTACAATTATAATCAAAAACTACAAATTCCTTACCAATAATATGAATTAAATGACCGCTCAATAAAATAAAGCGTCTAAACCCGTTTATATGAAAATTTTAATATTAAACAAAATCCTGGACCAGGTTGACCATTTTAAAAAATAAAAAGCAGTTAAGACTTTGAAGACCAGGGAAATAATTTGGCACATTATTAAAGCCTACTACTCATTAATATTCTAGGAAAATAAATAATTCTAGCAAAAAATATTCTAACAAAAGTTACGAAATTTTGTTCATATATTTCGAAAAGCCCTACAATTAAAATAAGTAATAAAATATTTTCCATATTTTGGTTAATTTTAGAATGCTGTGTTCCTTTAAGCTAAACCAACTCATCTAGTTTGAAACATAATAAAATTTGAAAATTTTAAAAGCAAAAAACATCCAGTTCAATTCTCCAAAAATAAGCGATTCGGTACTTTTGGCAAAAATTGAGCGAAACATTATGATTTCTTGGCGAATCCCTCAGGCAAAGTATAATGGTTTCAGGAACTGTCATTTCGCTCATAAATATAAACTCAACCGTTACATTTGGCGGCATAAATTCAACAAGGTAAAATAAGTAATTTCACCATAAGATATATTTAAATCAAATTCTACACCAATGTATATCATATAGAAAAGTACATGTATTTATCCTAAAATATTTAATAAATTTTTTCTATCAATTGAATTTACAGATAGAAAATAAAATTTTCAAAACCTGTATTCTTACACTTTTCTTGAATTTGATCACCTTCATACTATTGGCAGTATTATCAATAATTCAAGTATTTAAAACGTTGTATGGTTAGCAAAGTTTATATTTCTATTTGTAAGTGGAATCCGTCCGAAAAAAGAAGAACGCATTATCCAAGGGGAATAATTGTAATATTTTTGATTAAAAAAAATCAAGAAATTTTAACTAATAATTATATTTCGAAACATATATACTCGTACACTGAAATTAGTACTTAAAGCAGATCATACGAGTTTAAAATTACTCATAAGACTCTGCGAGGAGAGAGAGAATAGTAATTATAAAAATTATTAGTATTAAATCAATAGTAAATTTAAGTTTAGTATTAATTTAGTATTAATTTCTTAGTAATAAACCATTAATACTTAACATACAAAATAAAACTGCATTCAAAAGCATATATTTCTCAATAATGATAATTTGCAGTCCTAATTGCATCAAAAGGTAGCCTTAAATTTCAAAATAATTATGGCATATTGTAGCTATCTAAATATTAAAAAACTATTATTTCAGAATCAAACATATGTTCAATGTAACTAATATTATTTTTCTCTATTTTTGGGTGATTTGTTAACACTAAACTTACCATAACCGGACTTATGACAGGTTTGAATTGAAAATGCGCATATCAACTTATCGCTTTTGCACATTTGATTTCATGACTTTTTCTATTAAATATATACAGTTAATATTGCATTATTTTTTTTATTTGTATTTTGTTTATTTTAAACAATACTCGTCGTATTTACCAAAACATGTCATTTGACTGGATGAATAATTTATTGCTTTATAAGATTATTGGAACAGAAATTATTCTGTACATGCGTATTCAACACATTGTATACAGTTCGTTGCAATAAAACAAATTTGGTGTAAACGTAACCTACTAAATGGCGAGGAAATATACCCCAAAATCTAAATCTTGCAGATGGCCATTAAAGTATTTTTAATATTCTTGTTTCAGCTGGCATAAATGCCTGGATTTTGTACAAGCAAACGACAGGAAAAAATATGTGAAGACAAGATATTTTATTCCAGTTAGCACTAGAACTTGACGCCGATTTTCGAGAAGGCGTGAACAGCCAAAATAAAGAACAAATACAAAACGACTATTACTATATCTACTACAGATTCTTATCAACGTATGACGTGTCAAATAAGATATTGTAACGAAAATAAAACCAACAAATTCGTTCTAAATGTGAAAAATATGTGTACGGAAAATGTACAATGGAGACACTCTGTATACGTGAAAAATGCGATGGGCAATGAATTAAAAATTCGTATTCTTTGTGATTGTAATTGAAATTGTCGATGAACAATTTTGTTTAATTATAATAAAGTTATTTTGCTTATTTCCTTCCCAGCAATAATATTTCATACATTCAATCAGGAAATACAAAGCCATGTCATTTGACCTGCTATGGTAGAAATAAGTATGTATTAAGTGTTGACATGTTTAGTGTTAAAGTAACTTGTATAAATTTTGGGGGCTGATAACAGCGTTGATTATTTTAAACAATAAATAAAAGGTTTGCTACGTTATAACAATATTTAAAATTTTAATTAAAGCAGAGTTTGTTTACATAAGATTATAAATAACGAAAATAGTTTGAAATAAACAAGAGGGACTGAACATTAAATCAAGACTCCTTCTAGGTCTATTCCAACAGTGTTTAGGCGTATAGTTTTATCAGATATATTTTGAGAGCAATAAAATCTATTTTTCCGATCTCTTTTACAGCGAGTGATAACGTCTTTAAGTTCCAAGACATTGAAATAGTCTTTTTTTTTTCTCTTATTAATCTCTGAATAACCAAACATTTATCGAATGGATCACCGATTTCAACCCGTTTTGCAAATTTGAGATGTTCCCATTGCGATCAGAGCATCTCACTCTCATTACCTACAAAACTAGAAAAAGGAGTTATCCGAAAATGATAAGCATAGCTATACACTTGTTATCTTTCGAGACTTCTGTAATTACCACTTAACAATCGATTGTTTAGTGATAATGGGTAAAGGTTTGTGATGTCCCATCAAAATAAGCAATAAAGATATTTTGAATATCGAAAAGCTCTCAGAAGACAAACACATATTTGTACTTTCTGTTCTTCTAACACAAGCAGAATGCAAAGAACTATGTAAATATTACAACATAGATATTTGTGGGAAGCTATACTTTTAACATCTACCATGAGTTAAGTGAAAGTTAAAATATTCCCGCGCCTAAGAAGTCCCATCAAGAGGTGCCCATCTACGTTTCTGTAGCCTTTGAGTCTGGGGCGATAAATACCAGCTAGTGACCAGGTCGAGTGGTTAACCCAACCCTGGATCCCTCAGTCACCTTTCCAAGCGAACTTGGTACTTCTTTTGTACTTAGTACTCTCTACTTTTCTTGGTACTTAGCACTCTCTTTTGTCATAACTATAGACGCCGTGTTGTGCATTCTGATAGGGTTAACAGAGATTCTATAAAGGAAAACCATCCAAATAACGAATACCCTCCTATATTTAGTTACCATCCGTTTATTTAGACATTACACTAAAGGACACAACAGATGAAGAACAAATAATTTTGGGAAAACGTAATAATACCGATCCACATAAATCTTGGGATGGAATTCCGTGTTTACTTGGTAGCTCCTCCACTAGGACTGTTGGTGATTAGTGCTCCAGTATTCATCCTTCTTCCAGTGGTTGGTAAGTGGAGCGCTTGAATTCAGGGTGGTTACAATACCAATTTATCGACCCCGGCGGGAGGAAGGGCTGAGTTGACACATGACCAGTCACCCAAGCCGAAGCCACCAGGAAATGAACCTGAGTAGCACTGTTCGCATTTCTACCAAGATTGTCAAACGATAATTTTTACTTCTCCTTAAGATTTTTCAACTGAAATATGCTAATGCTTCTCTTGAGTTACGTTAATTTGCATAAAATAAATAAAGGAAATTTTAAATACAATTATTTTTTTCATTTGTTATATATATGTCGAGTGATTAGTTATACAGAAATACTGATTTAAACTTAATTATCTAGGATGAATTTCTCGTCAAAATACCTCTATGTTGTTATGAATATTATAGATACAGTTAATACGAGTGGTGTTTCGAAAGTAAGTTTCGTTGGTTTGCTTTCACAATGAAATTTTACTGCCAGAAAAGAAAGCCAATCATCTTGAACTATACATCTTGTACTATTTATAGACTTAGTCGCAATTGATACTTAGGCATTTGTCGTAACTTGCAATCAGTTTGAAGAAACCACTCTCGTAAAACTCGGAGCTCTGCGATGCAGGATGCGATGCACAGCCTGTTCCACCTCTGAATTCTTTTGGATAAACCGAAGATCCACCAACCTACAGCGTGGATGCCCCATCAAATACTTTATGCGTCTATCCGCTAACACCATTTCCTGTACTCTAGTAATGTTATTTTCATTCGTGTATGGGGAGGGACACCTTTTTTCGATTTTCATCCTCCTCAATCTCATTTCCTTCACTGAACATGCAAACACTTGCTTCCAACCATTTGACGAGACATGACCTGCTCACCATACACGGTTTGTAGTCTTTCATGGATGACTAATCCCACATGCCAATTCGTACAGGATAATAGCACGCATTTCCATTGCTGACCATGTTGTAATGACCGATTATTTCTAGCCGCTTCTTGTGCCATAGAATAAATAAATGTAACTAACTCTAAAAGTCAATAACTGATACAAAGACACGCAAATCTTCTCCAACTCAACTATTTATTTATCTATTGCTATAATATAACATATAATGAGTTATAGCTCTCTTTGGACTCTAATATTAGTCCATCAATTCAAATATCATTGAAATAATTCGCTCTTACCAAACACTTCCAGTAGTGGTTGCTTTTATTCATCAAATCCTCGGCGACAACAAGAACCAGTAACTACTCTTGATATTATAAGCCTCTTGTAAGAATTATACTCAGAGTTTTCTGCACACACTCTCTTTCCTCTAGATTTCATTTCACTTATATATCTGAATTACTTCACTTTATTTCCACCTGCATCTAATTAACACAATCCCATTTTATTTTGATTGGGAAGAAATTTTTATTTCATACAATCAATCTCAATCGAAATCCCCAAGGTTAGTGAAAAGAAAATCGCGAATAGCCTAATGTCACAATGTTATCAATAATATCTCGATCACGCTGGTGCGTTGCAACTCTCTTTTCTTCGTCGCACTGCGCATGTGTCGCTCCTCCTCCGCAGACATTACTCACGTCGTTGAACTAGTAACTGGTGTGGTTCTAATAGAAGTGGTTTGTTTCCTCCGGTGTCCCTTCCATTTTACAAAAAAAAAAAAAAAAAAAAAAAAATGACGAAATTACTTTCGGATAATCCCATGTATTTTTTAAGCGACTCATTGATTAAAACTTACTCATAATGAAGAATAACCATAAACATCAAACAATTTTCCAGACGCTGGTAAAAAGGTATTTCTTCGTATGTTTTTATTTTCCACTTCCTGCAATGTTGCCATTTAAAAAAACGCAATAAATTTTTATAAAAAGAAGCAATCTCCTTAAAAATAATCATTATTCATTACTTTATTGTGTAAAACATTTTGAAGCTTAAAAAAGTATATTTCTTCCAGTAAATTCTAGCAGCTGCCCCCCCAAAAAACTTCGAATTAACTTTGCATAAAAAAGCGAAAAAAGAAAAAGAAAACTCAATTTTCATCCATCTTGGTAACTAGAAAGAACGTTGACAAATTGAACGCAGTGTTGCGAATGGTTATCATCTGGCAATATTGTAAATAATTTTCAGAGCTTCCAGAGTTAAAGCCCCCATTTTTTTTTCTGTTGACACATAATCTGTTTTCAGAGATCTGAAAATGATTCCAGATATGAACAATGAGAATTTCTCTCAAGCAAAATGGTATGTTCCGATACAAACGGTTTATTGGATTTCAGACCTCTTCAACACAGCGCTGTTGCTAGTCACTTTTATTATTTTTATTTTTACTTCTTATACCATTCATTTTTTTTCTGCTGAAACAAAGGGTAAAAGATTAGAATTTTTGTTTCCTATTTTATATTTTCATTCTATTTGGGAAGAAAAGTAAAATATTTATCTTTCCTAAGATATACGATCTGTAAAGCAATTTCTATTAAATATAAGAAAGTAACAATATTTTATTTCTCAACGTATGCATATTTTATAATACACTTTTTCTCATTAAGAATGAAGTCTTGAACAGTACAGTATTAAGCTTAAAAGCTCTTTTTGATATTGAATTAGGTTGAATTTGAAATGCTATTGAAACAGTTCTCTTTAATATTACAGAGTCCCATTAAAATTTTATTTCGCCTATAGTATTACAATTAATGGTTTTTATAAGAGAATAAGTCGCTTATACATGGAAATATCAATTTAGTTTGACATAAAATCAAAAAATATAGTTGAAATACCTAAATTCCTTTTAATGATGTTTTCAAAATAATTTATGAGAAAAACGTTTTATTAAATTTTATTTTTTTTATATTTTTGCTTTTTGGTTCTACTTCGAAACATTCAAAGAAAATTTTAAGTAATACATAAACAATTCAGTAGACATATTATTTAAACGTAAATACATTCCTTTGCGGTAAGATTTAATGGAATTCTTTCACATTTTAATGACATTTACATTACATTTTCTACACTTTATTTTAACATTTTTAGTACCAAAAGACAAAAGTATAGCTTTCGTTTGCAATAATTACGAAAAGTGCCAATGATGATGTATTGTTTCGCATGTGATGATGCTTTACTGCGAGTATTTGGATCGCGCGAAAGCTCTGTCTCAAAATAAATTTATAAAACGTTATAAATGGTTTAATTCCTTTAGCAGAAGAATTGAAAATTTGTTTATAGATTTCACTTTTTGTTATATTCCATGCTTGTTCATATCGATATGCTAGTTCATATCATATCGTATGTGCTAGTGCGATAATATGGAACTTTTCATTTTCTTGAGACAGTAATCGCAGGATTTAGATGGCTGTTAGTACAGAATATATCCTTACTTTTCTCAAAATAATCTTGTATCGACACTTCGAAAGTAATATTTTTTTTTATTCTTTCTTCAATATTTATAAAGATCGTGTCTAGTTCTTTATAGGCAGTGTTCGAAAAACGATACCATTGTTGTTGCTGTTGTTTTACACTTCTGTCAAGCATGATTGTTTTTAAAACGTTTACAATCCGCAGCAAAAAGTTTTCAATTTTTTTGTGACTTTTCCTGATATCTTACCGAATTCGTAAAATTAATCTGGCATCCATCATATAGGTATGATATTTTCGGTCAGCACTAAAAACATCGGTCGGTTTAAATGAAACTCATCATTATACGTCACGAGTTTGAAAACTACTGCCTACATAGCCAAAATGTTTACTTTCTAACAAAACTTCACAATTCATATTGCGCCGGAAAGTTGCATATATCCTTCTCTTAATGTATTATTAAATTTTTAACATACTCTCCATCCCTTTCCATGCACTTACGCCCATCCATGACTAGTCGGGCAAGCCTGTAGAAGAATTCCGGCGGTGGAAATCGACTCTAGGCTGTAATGGTAGCATTCATTTCCTCGTCAGGACAAAAGTGATGGTCATGAAAGTGCTGATGTTTGCTTATACAAACTTCTCATTCGTGGATCTTCTTCAATTCCCGTCACATTATTGGCATCTAGAAACAAAGAAATAAATGCATTAAATAGAGAATCCACGTAACATGTAGGTACCATTATAATTTTGAAAATAGGGCAATAATTAAAAAAAACTATGGCCATGAGGGCTTTACTTTTCAATTAAACCTCATAAAAGTAAAAATATGCTTACAAATAAGACTTCATGCATATAATGTTTCATTATAATATAAAAGAAAACACGAACGTACAAATAAATAATTCTTCTTTTATACATATTCGACTATTTGTGTTTGGAAGGTCCGACATCATAGACCCTCAGGTTGTTTCTTGATGCTGTGTTGAAAAACAAAATACCAATGAAAATATAGATTATTTTAAAAATTATTTTACATTTAACTATGATGTTTGGTAAATAAAATGCTTTGTAATTTAACTTTTTCTCTCTGTTTCCATGACTAATGATTACTATCTAACAACAATTTATACGACTATAAATTAGCACACATATTTCAATATGCCGTAACTCAGTGGTCGAAATCTAGGCACTCACGTGTGGATTCGTAGGTAGAAGCCTTCCTTTCACCTAACACTATATCGGGACGCAGAATAATAAGGCATGCTTTCATTAAAATCACACTAGAATTCAAATTCATATTGAATAGCAGTATGGAAGTTAAGGGAATGTGATACGAGTTCAAGGGTCCTTCTAGCCACTTGACCAAGGTCCAGAATTATGAAGTTCATCACTTATAGCCTCCAGGTTGCTCTAGAGTGGATTTAATTCAGACCAAACTAACTCAGATCCTATGCTTATTGGGTACTCCTTCTGCATATCCTACGATTACTCTCTCATAAATAGAGTAATAGAAATAAATATTCCCCTCCAGATCATCGCCAAAAGCATCGCCAAGTGTTTGTATATACAGTTGATCGAAGAGATTCGTGATAATTGTGTTAACGTTATATAAATAAGTGAAATGATGTTACGTTCGCTCCTATACCAAATAAGGGACATAAATGAGTGATACCCTTTATCCACATTACGTGTAAGTCAAACACTTGTACTTTTTTGATTTTTTAATTTTGATACTTCTACTGTTAGGGCCGGCATTTTCTGTTCTGATTGATAAACTGTTCGCTCCTACTCATTGTTAAAGAACTGTTATTTATCCTGTTCTTTTGGTTCACTTGGCTTATAGATTTCATGAACAAAACTTCAAATGTAATTTTATACGGCAGAATAATTACTTATATTTACATTTTGGGAAAATTCAAGACGGTTAAGTTTTGAAAAGATCATATTTTGATCATATTTACCCTATTTGTGATATATTTTGGTAAATTAAAAACAGGATAAAGTGGGAAAAATCTGCTCAGTTTTGAAAGTAGCTTAAAATATTTTTAAATTTAAAGGTACGATGTATGATTAAGTTTACTGGTTAGTTTTATGCAATAATTTTTACTATTATCATTAAATAAAATCTGTATACTCTTACTTAAAATTTCCATTCATTTATAAGAATTGCAAGGAAAAACAATTTCCCAAAATTGGATTGAAATACATTTACGACGAAAACGGAACTTATATTTCGTAAATAACATAGTTAATAATTCAGCAATGTAGATATTTAAAAAAATTAAAATTAGTAATAATTTATAAATGGAGAATTTCTAATTATTTTATATAATTAACTTTTTTTCAAAATAATATAATTTTAAATTGTATATTTTTATATAAATTTATAATACAATTAAAAATAACATATATCATTTTACCTTTTATTTTAGCAGCTTGAATCATTAACTAACTCTTAAGATATTGCCCTCCATTATGAAATGCTTACCTTAGAAATAATCAATTCACAGCTACAATTCACTTCAGTTTTCATGTCATTTCACCAGACGTGTTTAATTAATATTAAAAAATATTTTCAAAATTAAACTAATATTGGTAATAATTTAAATACAAAGAAATTTTTAACATATAATTTTAATTTAATTATTCTCCACGATTAACTTTTTACCCCACTTAATGCAATTTTAAATAATTTCTTGGTTATAATGTAATTAACGGTAACGTATCAATTTTTTATCTGTTACTTTAACATCTTTTAATAATCTTCAATTAATTCTTAAGATACTTCCTCCATTATGAAATGCTTACCATAGCTAGAATCGATTTCCTGCTGCAACTCACTTCACTCTCCGTGTCATTTCACCAGACGTGTCTAATTAAGAATTCGTTTCCTTGAATAAATTTGTCTCGTGTTAGAAGACAGATTGTTACCTTGTTTAGAAATTTTAAATAGTGCTCCAGTTTTCAGAGGCATTTGAATGAACCACCGAATAATTTAGTACCTTTTCTATCATATTGCAATTTTCAGAAACATTTTAAAGTTAAATGTTTGTTTTCTGTTATGTATATATTCTATGAATATTTAAAATTAATGAAGAGCAGCTTTCTAGTGTTTTAAAAGTATATAAAAAAGTAATATATAAGTCTGCTGCTTTGCGACATCCTGGTTTCGCTACTTATAATTTGTCCAAATGTGAAACTCACTGATTAATCGATTAATATAATACTCAAAGAAAAATAATTAACAGGATTTTTTAAATATATTTGACCACTTAACAGTTTGTATTTTCTGACATATTGTGTCCAAAAATAAGCACATTTTTATAAACAGTTTTGAATTCAAATCCATTACATATATTCAAATAAAAGGTTTCAAGTATATAATTTATTAATGTATGATCATTTTTAAAAATATATATATTCTCTGAAAGTTGGCTTTCTTTCAAACAAAAACAGAAAAAAATGGCTTAGAAAAACAGGTATCAGAAAAGAACTTCATCTTAATTTGTATTTCATTTGAAAACTCTATTTATTTTTATAAATATTGAAACGAAGATGTATGCAGACCCTCCCCCCTCGAATGACGATCGGAAAAAAATAGCGTCTTTATTATCTCACCCGTTTTCCGCTATTGTCCATATTTGATAAAATCACAAATCACTGTATTGAGAGCTTCAATTCCTTTCCATTGTGAAAAAAATTCACTTCTAATAATCACCTAGTTTTTTACGATAGCACAAAATTGCGCCAAATAATATTTGCAACGCAGGGTACACTGGACAATTTCAAGCAAAATTCAGCCTTTTACCACGTAAACGAAAAAAAACCTGTAAAGATTTGCTTTGAAATTTAATTTTTCAGATGTCTGCTGTAGATATCTATTAGAAATACTGTAAACAAAAAAAAGTAAAAAGAAAAACCTTCCTCATAAATCAGTGAAATGATTAAAAAAAGGAAGCTCCTTGAGAGATGAATAAGTAAATCAGGGAAATCATCTTTCGCAGCACGCGCTAATGATGTTTGGGCAAAGCTTTTAAGTAGTTAAATATTTAAAAAAATCAACTATTCTCATAATTGGGGAGTGTTTTTTTAACTCGCGTCTGAAATCAAATTCTAGCTGATAGTTTTACTTATCCCTATAACAATAAATGGATTCCGATTCAAGAACAATGCATAAAATCTGGGTCCAAATCAAATATTTGCTATGAAGGAGTTATGAAATAATATTTAATTCGACTTCGCCATCAGGTATGATATACATAATAAAAACGCTTAGATATTTACCAAAAAAAATGGAGAATAATGTAACATATATTTCCTTGTTACTCTTCAAGTCAACGAATTTTCCATTAAAAACTCGTTGAAATTCCTGTAGGAAGATAATAAATTCTTCCTTTGTAAGTGTTCGCTTTTAAACTTTCACGACACTCTCTAATGAAGGTGTTACAAAAGAGAGAGAGAGAGAGTTTAATTGGTGTGGATTACATGATGGTGTGAACGTGCGACATTTGTTTCGGTGAAATTCATGTATCCCTCGAGAAATTAAAATCAATATATATGGTCAATATATACTTGCTTAAACCGCGATTATACATTCCCATGCGTCTCTTTAGCATTAGTAATGTAGCTGAGTTCTCGATGTGCGATGATTACGAACCAAAATATTTCATCTTAACTGGCACAGAATTTTGAGAATAAATTCTCTGGAGATTCTAAAGTTGAGAGAATTTTTGTACAAAATGTGTAATTTTCATCCGTTATGCTAGAATTCATGCATCTATAACAGTTTGTATCCTTTAAATAAATACATTTCTTACTAATAAATTATTAACTTTCGCATTGTTTCCCGAGTACTTGCATTTTAAATTTCCATTTTTATACTTGAAAAAAATTGTTGAATTGAGTTTGATCGAAAGATTAGATTCGAAAGAGTATTTCATTAACACATGGTTTTCAACGCTCTCAAATAAATATATATATATTTTTTAATTTTAAAAGTATCTTTTGTGTAAATTAGTTTTTAAAATAGTGAATTCTTATTAACAACTCACTATGAAAAATATTTAACATTGAAATCTGTGATAGAAATCTAGTTATATTATAAAATAATTTGCATAAAAGTTTCTTTTGGTGAAATTAACATTTAATAAATAAATTGATCTATTGATTTCTTAACAACCTCACTCTGAGAAGCAACAGGAAGGCTATTGGTAAAGGACCTCGTAATTTTGAACCTTGCTCAAGTAACGAGGATGACACCTAACTTTGTACCTCCCCCTCCAAACTTCCACATTCGGCAAACAGGCGTACTTGGAACCTCGAGCAGACTTAACTTATATCAGACATGCTACACGATGGGTTTTTCGCGACATTAGGTCTCGGACTCACAAATGAATGAATTCAACGCTGGCTTCAAGTTTGAGACAGCGACCACTAGGCTACTTTGGTCCATTTTTTAAATTTAAAGTTGCAAAATTCTTGTATGTATAACACTCTCTCTATATATAATTTATAAAATGGAAATAGCGTGTAAAGATAAGAAATATAAATATAATTATCGAGTTAGCTAGATCCTCAAACTGAGTCAGTTCCATGAGTAGTTTTTTAACCAGATTTATTAGAATATAGAATTCTTAATTGAAGGATTTTCATACATATATATATATATATATCCTATAGTTTTACTATCATAGTAAGAATATCATCTTATTTCGTGAGATCCTATTCCTTTAAATCCTTTAATTTCTTCGATCACACGATTTTCCAAAGCACTAACATCAACTTTTCCCACGTTCCAAGCTATCAGGAATATATTCTATATTAGTCGCTCAAACTCTACGTAAGACACCTAAACATTCCTACATCTATTACCATATGATTTGTAACTTCGTTCATAATTATCAGTCTATAGGGACGTGTGATACGTCCGCAATGATCCCGATATATCTCACTCCCTCTCGTGTGAAGATAAAATAAATTCATTACTCCTCGATTTAAAAGTTTCTTATTGTGCCATGACTTAAGTTAAACACGTGTTTTAAATTCAATAGGAGTAAGTACCAAATTAAAAATACACACACACACAAATATATATAAATAAATAAATAAATATATATATATATATATATATATATATATATATATATTAGTGGTTTAGCGGTTACAATTCAATTTGGTATAATTTTGTATACCTTTAAAAATATCACATTACATACATATTTTCCTATATGCGATTTTCACTGTAATTTTCTGCGAAATTAAACTTTCATTATTCTTACAAAGTTATATTCATTCATTTTCTTAATTTTTAGAAGCAATATGCTTAATGTTAAATTTTCTAGTTTGAGAAAAGGTTTATAAAATGTGAAAAAGCGTGTACAGATAAAATAATATAAACATAATTACCAAGATTCTCACACTGAGTCAATTCCATGAATGGACTTTTAACCAGATTTATTAGAATATAAAATTCTTCAATGAAGGAGTTTAAGGAAACCCTTTAAATAAATGTTTTGATTGCTAAAAAAAGGGGGGGGGATTTTTAATAAACTTATAAGAAATATAGAAAAATTATCTATTTAACATTTTTAATACTATATAGTTTTTCCTCTATTACATTTCCTAAAATTTTCGTCTTCACATTTATCAAGTTAGAAAAATTTAAAACATTACAAGGGAGGCCTAACAGATCACTTAACAATACTTTAACACATTTATCGACTGAAATAACTCCGAAACCGAAGTCCAATTCACTTTAAGGCTTGAATAATAGTTTTAAAGTTCCATTAATTGTGCGTTTCCTCCCTCATTTGCAAAGGTTTGACAAGTCAGTCTTAATTAACTCGAGCACTACGATAATTACATTAAATTGAATTAATAGACATTTGTAGTTCGACCAAGAATTTTCTTGTTTTATTTCACTTCACTTGTGAAGAAGTTAATTATTTAATACAAGACGTTTAAAGTGTTCGAATAACTTTGGTTTTTTGTTAGAAAAACAATTGTTGGTAGTTTTTTCCCGTTTTTTGTTTGTTGATTGAATTATCCAATTACGTTCTAGAATGAGACATTTATAGTTATATAAAAAGAAAATCAAGAAATTGCTTTTTATCGCATTAAATTTTTTTTGTTTATATCTTTTTTTTAACAGACACAGTACTTTATACATGACAAAAATATTCAAAAAATGAATTAGTAACTTATTTTCATTGTATGTAATATCTAAATATATATACGAAGTTTCATAGCTATATCTACATTATTAAGCGAACTATTTAAATTTTCTTTAACTATAAATGGCATTAATATAACTAGGCCCATGTACAGAGATGTTTGAAATATTTCTAAGACAGTGAGAAAAAAATTGCTTTCAAATAATAAAATTTGCTAAAGTAGTAGGAATTTTAAAATATTTAAATATTTTGAAAAACAATTGAAATATTAGTTTATTGGAAAATTATGTTTTGTTTTCTGAAACGTATTATTTATATTTGTTTCAATATGACTGTTGAGATATTTTACTAACGTTGCACTCAAAAGCTTTACAAGGGTTAGTAATTTTGTACCTCGGTCAAGTGACGATGACGACACCTGAGCTCCCCCCTCCCTTTCCAAACTTCACCACCATACTAACGGAATGGACTTGAAGCCTCAACCGGATTTAACAAGCTTCACCATGGGTCTCTAGTGACATCAGATCTCGAACTCAAGACCTGACGAAAACAACACCAGTCTCAAATCCGCGACCATGACAATTAGGTTACAGCGGCCTCATAAATATGATGAATTAAAACATTTTTTTAGAAATATGCAATTTTAAAAAAGTTGCTCATAGAGTACTAAGACCTCTTAAGTAAAGGCAGAGTTATTCATCTGCCTTTTTGTGTGACTATTTTTTTATTCAATAATATAAAATTCAGTTCGTTTTTCGAAATAAAGTAAATTTTTTTCAGTCGGTATAAATCTGTAGATCTATTTTGCAGAACATTGTTTTAATCAATATAAAACTTTTATAATTAAAAATACAAATATTTGCCTTAGTAGCCTAATTGTTATGGTAGCAGACTCGCCCCCGGCGGCTTACCTGGAGTAGAGTGTTTGCGCTTGGTGCCATAAAAGACCCGCCGTGTAACCAGGGTTGATGCACGTTAAAACTGTCGCTGGTCAAAGTCCTCTAGTTGGCGTGGCATGAAAGTTAGGAGAAAGAGATTCTGGCTCAGTTGTTGTCCTCTCCACATGAATGAGGCTAAAAATTACGAGTTCCGTTGCCAATAGCCCTTTTTACAACTTACTCTGGGTTCGGGCCCACGTCGGAGATTATTGTAACGAAATTGCCGATTTCTTTGCAAAGCTCGCTATCACTTATGGTGAGAAAATGAATGTCCCTGCCCCTCAGTCTCATATGGTTATGACCTTAAAAAATAAGCTTCTTTCTGACTGGGAGGTCTGGTGGTCAACTTGTAATACTGGTATTCGGGTTCAGTCATATATTCCTAGACCAAATTTGAGTTTTTATACAAATTCTAGTTTTATTACCCGCTTCTTAACCGGTCATGGTCCCTTCATTTCTTATTTAAATCGTTTTAATTTAAAAAGTACAAATTTATGTCTCTGTGGCTCTGTTGGAGATGCTGACCACTACGTTTTCTCTTGGCCTTTTACCAGAGATTTTCATTTAAAATGTCCTGTTATTGAAGCGAAACCTATTTGGCTGAGGTCCGTGTGTGAAAATCCCTACTTACATTCTAAGCTTAAATCCTGTATACTTACGGCTCGTAAAATTACCCAACAAATTTATTAATTTTTTCAAACTTTTATTATATTTCTCAATATTTTTTATCATCCCTTACCATGTAGCTATAATTGTATGTCTTGTATATGTGTTCCCACCTTTGCCTAATACTTAATTTTTGTTTACGAGTTTGTGGACGTTTTTGTATTGTGCTATTTAACCTGTTGTGTATCTTATTTCTGTGAGAAAATTTCAACTGTTTCTTGTGTTTCTGTCATGTATATTTTTTGTTGTGCAAATACCTTGTACATTTTGTTTAACCTTTATTTCAAAATTATGTAAATCTTATGTTATTTTGTCAATAAATGCTGAGTGCGGGGGTGATTGTTTCCCGGGGGACCGGTCTGCAGCTCTAAACCCTTTGGGTGAGCTCGGTCCCCTTGGGTATTCTGCCAATAGCCCTTATGTTGCTTCAAGTGCTACGTTAATAAATCCAAAGAACCAACACATGTTTGCCACTTTTTCCAATATTAACTTTACCAATGTTAAATTTAACAGTTGTCAAAAACCAACTCGATCAACAGTGAAGTAAGCAAATTTACTGTTTACAGTTAAAAGCACACATTGAATGTGCATTTATGTTAAAAATATTTCCATTATGTCATACAATAAATATATAAATATTTATAACTTAAATATTAATTTTTCTCCTTGAATGAGATCCGTACCCATTCTGGAGCAAATTAATTAAAATAATATTTGATGACAGAAATTGTTAAAAATATTCTTATAACAAATTCCATTTCGAACGCATTTTAAAATAGTTTAAATATTATTTTAATATTAGCTAATGCATTTTGAACGTAAGCCCGTTATAAAAATGAATCATAGAATAACTAAGATAAAGACAACTGAGAAATATTGACGCGTTTTAAGAAATGTCATTCATAAAATTATTTTTTTCAACATTCTAGTGAGTAACGAATGCCATAACGTGTAATAAAATGTAATACTACAATTTATACATTACTTTGGTATTAATAAATAGTGTAAAATAAGGGTATTATGAGAAAATAAGATTTATCATCGAAAATTGCTTTGATTCCGAGTCTTGAATTGGCTAGCAAGGCAGTTAGAATTTATAGCTATTATCCTGCATTGATTTCATGTATTATTAAGAATAATAACAAAGAATAACAAATATGATTAAAGAAAATTTTTAAAATATTTTTAGGGCTTAAAGGTATTCGAAAAATGCATAATACTACCGAAATAGATAATAATTTAAGAAATCACTCTAATATACATTTAACAGACGTTAAAGAAATACTGAACTCAAGGAAATAATCTTTAAAATAAATACTTTAGTTATACCTTGTTATATTTTATATAGACGGCAAATTGTAAAAATAAGCGTTCATTTACAGATATTTTTTTTATTAAGAACCACTAAAATTTATAATTCTCAGAGAGATATGAGCAAGGCACGAGTTTTGCTAAAGATGTTGAGCATAAATACTGAAACTATGATGAACATTAGCTCTTATATATCACTATCCCTTATTTCGCCTTTTTCACTATTTTCCACAAATGATTAATTACAATAATTTATTCAGTTCATATTTTATTCATCTGTCACTTGTTGTTAACTTCTATCTCCTTTCAATTCAATCTCACTTATATACAATTCTTATATTTACCAAATTTATGTAAATACATTTCAAATTGCTTGAAAATGAGTTGTAATTATATACAATTAAATTTACCCACAAGGCGCGGAGGTTAGCGAAAAAAAAACCACGAATAACACATCACAAACATGTAACGCTTATTTGCTAAAAATAACCTTTCACATTCTTCTAAACACCAAATAAAATGAAACACACTTCAGGGCAGACGAAATAGTAAATATCCACCTACTCCCAGAAACACACATTAATCACAGAAGGCAGATTATTTACAAAGGGATAACACCGTATTAACAGACGGAAACCACCATAAATAAAAGAGAAAATTACCGTAAACAAAACCAAGTCTGCTGCCCGAATCTGGAGCTCCAGGAACCTCAGGAAATACTCATTTAATGACCAAGATTCCTGATTCAGCTGATCCGAAATGACCACAGACCTGGAAGGAAATGCCGTGACATTTTCGGGACAACTGGAATTTATTGGAATAAGAGTTTTCTGAAGAGCTCCAGTAAAAATTCGGTGATATATAATAAAAGGAGGATAAAAAGTTATTTCTGAAATATTCTTGTTAAGAAAGGATCGATGCAGTTCTGTATCTTTAGTACAGATTATACTCAAAATGCTAAATATATTTAATTTCTTGAGTGGATGTCCTGTGTAGTTTTTGTGGTTAAGGCTTAGCTTCGTCTGATTAGATGAAAATAACGTTAAAATTGTAAAATAAATGAATTATGGGCTCGATATCTTAAATAATTATAATAATAGTATTCTCTCAATTGAAAATAAATAACTGTTGTTCACATATTTTGAAATCTGAATTGTACCTATTAGATTCGTAAAACTTTTAAAGGTATTATTATCATTATCTTTTTCCTTCGCGAGCTTACCTACTTTTCGAAGAAACGCAAATCATACTCCCAATGTATCCCATCTATGTGTTTCTTTCTCATTGGGTTCACTGTCTGTGGTCAGCACGGGTAACGCGCCCTCGAAATACCTTGGTTATCCTTCTCAAGTTTTATCCCTCCTTCTTGTCAACCGACTTTTATCATCTTCCCCCTTTTTTAAACGTCTAGATCATAGTTATACCTTTTTTAGCACAGTATGGCCACATCTGGCTCTTTAGAGCACTATGTCTACATATGTATGATTCCTCCATCACTCAGTACTATTTCATCTTTTGCCATCTAACCTCACACTTAGAAGCAACACGGGGACTATTGGCGATGAGTCTCGTTTTTCTGAAAGTCGATCAAGTGACAAGGAAGATGCCTGAGCTGGCACCTACCTCTCAAAATTTCCACACCATTTCAATGGGAGTACTCGGAGCGTGGATAGATTCAATGGGCACCAGCTGCACTACACAATGGGCCTTTAGTAGAGTCAGGACACGAACCTACTATTCAACGAAACATTGCCAACTTCGAGTTCTAGACCATAATTATTAGATTATCTCGTTCCCGCCTCTTTAATTAAAGTCTACATTTTATAACTAAAGAACATTATGATTTAGCTATATTATAAAAAACAAAAGTCTAATGAATAGGGTATCCTATTACTTCATAATAAGAAATATCTCATTATTTTATATTGTTGTATATGCTATTTTACCTTAACATGTTAAATTTCGTTATTTCATAAAGTGTTATATTTGATTATTCTGCAATTTATAAAATAATTACTCTTTAATGTGTTATGTATCGTAATTCCATAATATGTTATATCTGTTTATTCTATGATGCTTTATATAGTATTATTCTAGAATGTGTTATATATGCTTATTCTATAACGCATTATAGCACCATTCTGAAATATGTTATATCCTTTAATTCCATAACGTGTTGTATCTAACTATTCCATAACGTTCAATTTAATACATTATCGTAATGTGCAAAATCTCATAATTTTCAGTGCGCGTTATATATCTGATTATTCCATAATAATGATCTAAAGTGTTATATCCCACAAAGTGTTATATCCTTTAAAGCCTAATTATGCCATTCTGTAACTTGTTACATTCGATTCTTCCACAATGTACTAAAATCAATTAAAACCTAAAAAATCAAGACCTCGTTTTAAATTCCAATCCTTTCTCTACTAAACTGTTTTTCTTAGTATGAAAACTTTATTGCAAGTGTATAGGTGCTTTCACATGAATAAAGAAAATTACCGAGAGAGATGTTTAGAAGAATAAATTCATAAATTATACGCTTAAAAAGATTCACTTTGTATCTTTAAAAATGCATTTGTTCGGTCAATGTATATATTTATGAAATATTATATATACTACCTATTATAATTTTTATACGGTACTCATACATCATAAAAAAGAAGCCATGATCCCTTTTAAAAGAAACAACGAATTCATGAAATAGCGCCAGGCATATTATGCGCTTTTAAAATAACATGTAACACTCTTTAAAAATTGTGACATAATCACCGTATCTTCTATATTGTAATAATTTTTTCTCTATGACAATGAAAAATAAAAATTGTCTTAAAATGAAGTCAAATATGAAAAATTGGTTCTTCTAAGTAATGAATAGGTTGAGAGAAAAATTTCATTAATTTCTTTTCTTTTTAATTATAAATATTTGGTACCACTGGTTTTACTTATTTTTATTAAAATAAATTCTCTATGACACTCTAAACCTTTATTATTACTCCCGATGTCTAAAATATGTAATGAAAATTTAAAAAAGTATTTTAAAACATTTTAACAATTTGACATTTTGTTCAGAAAATCTATGAAAAAAATGACATTTTCGAATCAAATCCCGCATTCTACAAAAATTTCTATTCTTACATTTTTTTTTTAAATTGCAAAGAAGCTAGGAACAACACTATGAAATATACGAATACCAAAAGAAAATTGGTCCTTCTTTCTTTAAAAAAATAGCAAAACTTTAATTTATAGTAGTATTTTTCCAAAATAAAACATCATCTAGCTTTGATAACGCACTAAACTTCCTTTTTTCACTCATGTTTATTTAAAAATGTATTGAATAAATAGATCTTATTTCCTTTCATCATTTATCAAAGTCGAGTTTAATGAAATAATAACTTAAGAAACAAAATTTTAATCTTAGTATCTAAAGCTGATAAAATGTAACTAAAACCTGTTACTAGAGTTAACTCCTAACATATTTTACTTGGCTACCAGCAAAAGAAACTTATGAATGCTGAAAATTCAAAATATTAAACGAATCAACAAAGGTTTATTAAATATTTCGAGCAACATTAAACATACTGAGAGTAGGCAAACATTGTTCCGAAAATGTACATAACATAAAAGTTGGAAAAGCGAATCAAAGGACAAGCTCGCATACCCCTGAATCCATAAATCACTTCTCCAAATTTCTATAAGGTGCAAAAGCTCAAAATAATAAATTTCTTAATTTAGCTTCTTTTAATTTGTTTGAACACTGTAGGAGCTTAAATATTTATGTAGTAAATTTAACGAAAAATCTATGCACTGGTATGTACACCTCTCAGTAACTAAGATAAACAGATAAATAAGCAGCCGTTTTCAGTTATTGTATATCCTAGGGCCATTATCTTTTGAAATCGATTAGTGTCTAGCTAGTTTAATATTATTTGTTAGGTTCTCACATGTTATTTTAATGAAAGAAAACGAAACTAAATGTTCGATTGAAATACTCGGAAAAATTGAATAATAGAATGTGTGATATTTATTAAATATAATATACTGTTTAAAAAGGTAATGAATTATTTTGTTACATTTTTAAAAAAAGGATGAAATTCATTGCAATGATGTTCGTGATTCGAAAAAATGAGTGAAATTATCTTTATGACATATATTTCTACCAGTCATTTTAATTTCATGAACACTGCTTTAATCCTTTAGAATGCTTACTTTCCTCTTCAGATTTAGAATATTGTATTTATTGTGATGCAATGTTAAATGCATCTAAAAGATTAAGACATAACGAAAGTCCCTGTGGAATTAATTTTTTCCTTCGGTTTTTAAAAACATTTTTACGTTCATATAGATAATTCTCTTGTGAACTTTCGGTATTTAAAAATGATTTTAAATATACCCAAAAATCAGAGGTTTTTGTTTTAAAAACTCTTAAAAGTTTTATGTTTCTAAAATATTCTTTTTATATCTTGTTTATATGTATACATACATAACATCAGGGTGCCTCATAAACAGAAGTGCAAATGTTAAGTGGAGGTCGAGCATATGGAAAGGATTGAGAATTGCAATGCAGCTCATGGCCGGCTACGTCATACAAAAGTGGCAGCAGAAATAAAATTAATAAAGGACACAAGACAAGGACAATCACTCATTGCACATCACTATTATAAATGTTATAATAGATTACCCCATTTCGAAATGTCACAGATATTCGGAGTTTTCACTCTTACAAGTTATGCAGGCGTTACACGGACGGATCATGGACTGGTGGATACATCAAAATCGCCCCTTTTTACTTGGAAATTTACCGCAACATAAACGATTCTTTCAGAGAATCGATTTCGTATTGGACTATTTCACAGTCTACAGCTTTAAATACTTCCCGAATAAAGAAATGAAGACTGTTCTAATTCAGAGAGCATTGGGGCCTTGCAACCAGTCCATTATATCCTATCCTTCGATGAAAATAAAATATTTCTCAAAGCAAGTGTTCAAAAACATCTTTCATAATGAAAAGCCCCCCCCCACACACACACCATATTGGAATCACATGATGCAAAACCAAATACTTCCACTCTATCATTCTTGTGAACACCGCCACCTAATAAAACGATTCCGGTCATCGTCACTACTTAATTCTTAATCTTTTTGCAATACTCTTTCTACCCTTAAAGTTAGTACCTCAATGGGAAATCCTGTATATATGCATATAAAGACAGAGGGAGAGAGGGCTACAGAATCCATCATCATGTTATTTTTCCAAACAATATACCAAAGCACTGTACTTACTGCATTTCGGCAGCAAATTTTTGCATTGTATAAAGTGTAAAGTCTCTTTCACGATGTATAATACTGCGTGAATGAGGATCGGTAGAGATTAATAGCACAAAGAGACAGATTTGGCTATGCTGCGACAAACTGAATTTATTGTTTTTTAACATTGCAATGAGAAGCAACGCGAGAACTCTTGGCGATGAACCTCAAAATATTGACGAAAAAAATAGAAAAAAAGGATAAACATTGGTTGAGAAGAAAAAGGATCGAAAGTAGAGAAAAAAATTTCTATAGAATCCCGGGGGCGTGTCACCCGTGTTTACGATAGACAGTAAACCCCATAGAAAAACTCTACTAGGTGCATCGGGGTCGTGAAGAGAAATCTTGCCTGAGAAGGCAATTGCTTAAAATCTCGGGCATGGAAACATAAATAATTTCATTTTTTATAACAATTTCTACCGTTATTATAATGCTCTGTGATATACATGCCCTATTGGTGTCTGTAAGAGGGTTTTGTATATCCCGCTGATCCCACCTCACTTAAGAAATATATTGTTACATATTTTTCTGTACAATATTGATATTTGTATATTTCAATCGATTTTATATAGCACTTATTATATTTTTATCCGAAAAAATTGGCAGTGTAAGGGTTAAGAATAATATGAGTGATATAATGTTTTTTTTTAAAAAAAATAAATTTATATATGATACACTACATCCGATTACAAATGTCAGTTATTGCTCTTGATCAGATCAAAGTACTTTTCTTGTTTCAATTTTAATGACTGTGGTAAAATGAAATTGCCTTTCTCAAGAATCAATAAATAACTGTTTAAGTTCCAGGCGAAAGTAACATATATAAAAGTAAATGTATGAAGCAATATTTATGAATCATAAAACAATCCATAAACATTGTTTTTCATTTGTAATTATGACAAACATTAATAGCTTTGCAATTATTAAAAGTAAAACCCGATTTATTTTCCAAGGAGCATATAAAAACGAAATGAAAAGTTAAAAGAAAGAGCATAAATCATATGATATATAAGAAAAACTAAATATTTTCATTTTAAAAGTCATCTGTAAATGTTAATTATCAAGTAATACTTTCTAATTAAAAAGCATCGTTATAGATACATATTGTTCTTAGAAAAAATATTAAAATTTACTTATGTATAACATTGCATAATTTTATTAGGTTCGTAAATAAACATTTCTCCGTTGTAATTACATTAGGTAGTTAAAGCGTCGTTTTAAATTTTTTAAATGGAATAATTAATTAAGACTTATATTTTCAAGCATTTTATTTAGTTAGTATGAATTAAGAAGCATATATATTTAAAGCATAACTATAAGTAATACTTCGTATTTAATTCTTCTATTTTAAAGTTAAAATATAATAACAAACACAATTAAGATATCTTTTTCTTTTTAATTCTAACATTTATTTCTATTTTCTCACGCATGTAAATAACAATAAACACACAATTAAAGATATTGAAGTCAATTTAACTTTTATTTTCATGAAATAAAATAACTATCTATTAAAGTAAAAATCGTAAAGGGACTTCATTTATAATTCTATCTTCTAAGAAATGAAATAGCCTGATACAACATTAAAAATCACGAGCTCGTAAAATGATACCGAAAATTCTCTTGGGTGAAAAAAAAATTTTTTTTTCGAAAGGGATCCAAGCACGTAAACTTTCCAAAGCGAATATTGGAAAAGTGTCTTCGACAAAAGAATCGCCATCCACTACCATTTGATTTATACGACGTCGGAGGATTTACCTTGCCACCGCGAAAAAGTTTACGAAGTCAATCGTTTTCATCTCAGTTTTTCATGATTTTTTCATAAGATGGAAGAACTGTAAACAACATTTCGTGCCAAGAAGTTTTTGTTGACATCTTGCGCCGGCTTTAAAGTTAAAATATAGGAAATAGGAAAAAAATATTTCTATTTATAAATGTTACTTTTTTTTTATCAGTGACTAGATATTCTGTTACGGTAAATAATACTTTAAAATGAATCTAATTGTGCAATTTTTAACTTTGATGTTAAAAACACTATAATGACTTCCCTTTAATAGCCTGCCGGTTTAAAATATCAAATAATAAAGACTAACTCCAATAAAAGACACGTAAGAAGAAAACAGATTGCTTTTTTTATCAAGCAATCATGGATAGTTAAATTTGACGAGGTTTTACTGGAGCACCTGAGCTTTACGCTCTTAATATCCATATCAGATTTGACCTTTTTGAGCACAACTTCGGCTTTTTCTGCCTAAAGCTGCATTTTGAATTATTGACAATTTAAATATTGTGTGTGAAAAAATTTAAAAGTAAAAAAAATTAAGAATTAGTACAGTTACAATGAAATTTAAACATTTAACATTAAGATAGAGTTGATCAGAACAATAAAGCTCTCTGAGTGGTTATCACGAGTTGAGCAGAGAGGTATAGGGTTATTTATATGACTTAATCAACCGACCAATGTGGAAGCTGCCTTTCAGTGTGGGTATTTGGTTTACTTGAGATGAACTAGTGAGGTGTTTCTAGCGTGACTAGCGACACCTGGTGTTTGTGAAAATAGGTAAAAGAATGAATTTTAAGTGTTTGCGTGAAAAGATAAACGTTTGTTTGTTACAGATTTAATAGAATGTTTTTCGGTCTTTTAATATTTATGTCTGGATCGTGATAGTTAAAGTCGCTTCCTCTCGAATCCCAATTTAATTTATCAATACTAATTTACGATCAGCTAATAAATTTTTAGCTCATCTCTTCACTTGCACGATTTAGTCACTTTTCACAAACAGATGATTCTCCTCCTAGTACTTCTAATATAAAATCCATTTCAATCCACGAGACTAATTGAAGAGTTTCATTCCAAATAACAATTCTCTGACAGCTAATCGTTATTCTCAATATCCCTTCATTTTCTTTCGATTCTATTTCATTTATATATCATTATCTTTAAATCGCTTCATTTCACTTCCATTTTCATCTAATTTACCTCGTCACGGTTTATTTTGGTTGGTAAGAATTTATAATTTCATGCTATTCAAATTGATACCATGTCCCCGGGTTAGCAAAGGGAAACTAGTGAATAGACCAACTTCCCAAAATGACAGATGCTTCACTGATTCCTGAAGATATATTATTTATGATGATTTGACAAAAAAGAAGCTCTTAAAATTGCAAGCAAACGTGTTCCCTCACAGAGAAAACCATCTTTATTTGCATTTTTCTCAGAATGTGTTTCTTAATGATTCTGATAAACGCTCCTGAAATTCTATTTTATCCATCCTACTTATTTATCGAATATTAAGAAATTATGTTTTTTCCTACTCAATGACTCTAATTTTTTTTTTCAAACGAACAATCACAAAATTTGAGTATTGCTCAAAATTTGTACAAAAATTACGGAAAATTCGAATCGCAAACTTTAAAAATTTTTTAATTTAATAGCATTTAATTATTTAAACTGTAATTGTGTTCCACGAACAGAATGTTTTAACAGTGTATGACGTGTTATGCTTGTAATTACTGTGCAATACCTCTGAAGTTATAAATACAATACATTCTATACAAGATACAACTTAACGTAAGGCATAACTTACAAATATGAATATAATTATATCTTATTAATTGTTCATACATAATTATTTATCCTTAGAAGTGAGACTTTCCTTGCATAAACCGATACACAAATAAACTGAAATCTCAATATAATAATATTACTTCTACTGCCATCAATTTTTAAAAAAATGAGAAATTTTTAATATTGTGTGAATGAAATCTCCCCCCTTGTCTAGGATGTATTAAAAACCTTAAACTATTGGTATAAAATGGATGAATGTGTGAGAATAACTCGCATTATTGTATTTGAAAAAATAGGCTTAATGATGATATGAACGTAATTAACTGGGAAATGTTCCTTTTATCATTATGCAATAGTTAAATTAAGCTTCAGTTACAAATAATAATGCGAGAATTAATACTATGAATGCTTCTCTCTTATTTTATAACGTGTTACATGACCCATCTGAACAATACAACAACTTTATACATATCGTGTAAAATGTTCTCGTAGCCCTGTAGGTACTCTTTAAGTGCTAATGAACTTGTAAGTGTAACAAAAAATGTGATTAGCATAGTTAGTCACAACTTGTTTGAACTATCATTAAATTGTACTAATTTTTTGTGCTGTGGATTTATATGTCTACAAAAACATTCAATTAAAATAATGTGAAAAGTTTTAATATAATTTTGTAGCTGCTAGAATGAGACATAGTATTTTGTGGAATATTTGTATCATCTCCACTGGTTTAAAACGCTCGCAAACACTTTAAATATACTTGGCAATGTATTTATTTCGAGTTTACAGAAATCTGGGATTTCTCTTACTCGGTATGAGTAATATAATATGAAAAGTCACAAAAAAAAGTCGCTGAAGGCGACGGCCGAGTTCTCGTATGGACGAGGAGTGAGAAAGGGAGTTTTCAATCCTCGGAGTTCTTTAAATATATATTTCAACTGTTTAAAATAATATTTAGAATAGTATTCGTTTCAGATCTCCGTTAAAACTATACTGATGCTTGATAATTCGGCAAACCATGGTCCAGAACGGGCGGATTAAGATGCGTTTACAGTATGTGCTCGTATCCTCTTATAAGTCAAATCCTTTTATCCTCAAAAACATATAAATTCTTAAGCTTTATAACATCACGTGGTATCTCTGAGAGTGGTATCCAAACCAATACAGATTAGTATGGATGACTAAACCACACGGGACAAATGAACCCGAAGAAATGCAAGATATCATTTCATTAAATACTGTCGTGTGATATAATACTAATTGATTGTACACTAATTGGAACTTAGCTCAGAGATTCTAAACTGCGTTGATTTGGAAATTGTCCAACTGCATCTTCAAAATCATTGTCGTCTTCTGATTATATTTCAGGAGAACAATAGCCTTCGCTTATAACATACGACATTTATTAATGATAGTCTTACTTAAAGTTTTAGAATCTCTCTAAGTTGTTTTTTTCGAAAAATATTAACCTCTCTAAATCTTACTACTTTATTTAGGCAAATGAAAAAATATATATATTATTTTAATATTTTTAAGGTACATGTATGTACATATTTATTGGATTTCAAAAAGAAAGAATTAAAAATGAATTCCTTTTTTTTAAAGAAAAATGGAGATGTTACATTGAGTTAACGCCATTGTCCAAAGCTAACTTTAAACAAAAAAATGAAGTGAACTAATTTTTTTGCCGTTCGAATTGTACAAAAACTGTTTTTTAGAATCATAATACAAAAGAAATAAACATAACTCTCTTGCGATCAGACACAAATAGGAATTGTTTCCTCTGATTATCATTTTCACACTCCGTCAATTATTCTTGATTAGGGAGTTTCTTTACTTCATTAGAATGCACCATTTTTTTTTTCTTGAGGAAACAGAGAAATAAATTTGAATGAATTCCGAGACAAATGACGAAGTTTTTGTGGGAAAACAAGATACTGCATGCAATGATACGCATAATTCTACTAAACCACTCGGGATTGTTTCGCCCCAGTTATTCAAGTGTAGATCTATATTCGCTCTGTTCTGAAGCAAGATACAGCTGAGGGAAATAGAATCCAAAGAAAATGTTTTTCGTGCGGAAAACGTATCTTATTTATGTAAGATGAAACTCTTGTGTTTCTCTTTTGTATTGAATCTTTAAATAAAAACATTCATCTTCAAGAAAATACAATTTTTGGCACAGGACGCAACAACTACAGCTTTTTTTTTTGAGTAAAATTTATTCATGGATGCGAGGAAATTTCGAGGTGTAATTTCCGTGGAGAATTCATTATTTTTGAATTAATTCTTTTTTCTGGTTTCATGTGTTCTTTTTCTCTTTGCTTTTTAAATTGCTTGAAACCACTGTCTGCAATAATCTGAAATTACCTTTGAATAATTTTCGTTTCAAATAATTTAATTTTAAATCTTTGACAAGCATTTAGTTATTGTTATATTAGTCCAATTAGCACTCTGTTAGAAGAAACCCACGGAATGCTTATTTCAAAATTTCTAAAAAGTAGTCACGGGGTAGTAATGAAAGGTGAGAAAAGGTTCATTTGTAGTTTTTTTTTCCCTGAGGGATCAATAATTCCTTTTTGGTGATAAAACTAATGCTTTGTAATACATTTTTTAAAATGGAAGGATAATATTACTTTTTAAAAATATATTAATCTATTGTATAACATAAGGTTATTTTTAGGAAATGATTTTCCTAAGCATATTTGTTTTAACTAAGCAGCATTTATCTTTAACTAAGCATTATATACTTGTGCAAAATGCATGTAATAAAGACACTAAAATACTTCAAATTTTGACTTTTTTTTTTTTATTTTCCTGTTAAAATTAGGGGTCATTTCTCTGTTATTTCTCTGATTTTATAGACCTATTAATTTCAATAATTTAGCATACATGCGATGTGTTTTTCTTTCTGGACTCAACAAAGACTTTGTCTTAAGCGATAATAGATTACTTTATTTATACTTTGAAGTTTATGTCTCGGAGCTTGTTTACTACTCCTAATTCCCTTTCATAAATACATTCTCTCTCTGGTTACACTGCTTTGTCATATATATATATTATGGTCTAATTTATAAGTTTCATTTAGATTTCTAAATTGGCTGATAACCATTTTAAACATTTATTTATGTTTATTTTTGTTGTTTGCAGTTTAATTTAATTTGTTTACTTCTTGTTCTATATTTACATCAGAATTTGCTGATTTTTGGTTTATTGCCTTATTTTATCGTAATGTAAGCCTGAAGAGAGCTGGTTTGATGAGCGATAACATTACTCCGAGCGATAACATTACTCCGAGCGATAACATTATGCACATTACTCCATTCCAAAATATGGAGCAGTATTAATAACATTATTTTCCTTATTTTAAAGTTTGGCTTTTCTTTCACTTAATTTTCTCCTCTGATAAGTTTTCAGTTACTTCATATATTCTTGTTTTTTTTTAAGCTTAAATTATAGTTTATTTAATTATTTAATTAATTACATTAATTTCTATATGATCTTTTCGTGTTATTTATTTTACTATATATATATATATATATATATATATATATATATAAGCTTAAAAAAAACAAGAATATATGAAGTAACTGAAAGCTTATTATACTATATATATATATATATATATATATATATGCTGAATAAGGGGAAATGAAAAGCGCGAAGGGTTTGATGAAATTTATAACAAAACTAATTATGAATGTTGTAACATCAATTTATAAGTACAATATTTTCGATGGCTATTCAAATAAAATAAGTAATTATTGTTCTTTATAATTTATTTAATTTCACACAGTTGTAAACAATTAATTGTTAGAGACGGCCAAATTTTTAACTGGCGCTCTTTGACTAACTTGAAAAAAAAATGACGTCAATCGTAGTTCTGTAAATTATTTGTGATATGAATGTTGGCCTCGAACTAGTGATATCAAGTGATCATATTTCACCAAATATTTAGTTTTCAAGGATCTCACTTCCTAACAGCGTACGATGTTGCTGGCGGAAATTCTGAAATAATTATTTCTTTTTAAGGTTTTATTATTTATAAGTCTAAAAAAAATTTCACTAAGTTTACTAATTGTCAACTTCATAATGCCCTATTGAAGGAACTGTACTGGGTTGAAATATTTTTTAGAATTGTTATTGTTAAAGGCACACATATACTTCCCGAGTCAACTAATTTTCTTTCCCCATTTTCCCTTCTCTCCAGACATCAAATAATAAATTATGATTTCTTTTACATTATTTCCAATTCCCTAAAGAAGAGGATATGTCCGTTTTAAAAAATACATTTTATCCTATGCATGCATATATTGTTTGTCAAAAGAATAATAAATGGGAACAATTACTTTTTAATCCTCATTTCATTCAAAACATTTTCTAAGGAAATAATCGATGAAGATGCTTAAATGTGAGGATAAAAAATAATCTTCTGGTCATTCTCTCTCTCTTTGAAAATCTTTTGTTAATTCTCCTCTTTACCATTCTTCCTGTTATTTCCAAGTGGCTTAGAGCAGAAAATAATTACTCGCCGGAAAGAATTCGGAACAGAAATAACGTTCTGCGATTGAAAAAAAAAATTACACAAAATGATGTGATGAGAGGAGTAATCCGCTTCGGCAAAAGGGATCATTAAGTTATTGCTTCATTTTTTTTTTAAAAAAATTCATTTCTTCTGTTTCTGCTCGATTTCGTATGATGACATTTTTAAAAGGCATTTATAAAATAAAGAGCAATAAATCAAACAATTTTTTTTTAATTATTCCAACATAAATAGAACTGAATAAGCAGATAAATATTTAATGAAAATCAAATGAGTAAATGTTAAAAAAATTATTTAAAATTTGTAAAATATGATTTCTTACTACATTCTTCTATTAAACTCAAAACGTATATAAAATTCAATTCGAAAAATTTGTGAAACATTTTCTCGATTTCAATACATCCATAACAAAATATTAAATAAATTAAAAAAATTCATTTGAATATAATTATTTCTCGAAACTGTTAATTTTCAGGAATTTGCATTTGTTTCGTTAATATGTTAGATGACAATATTAAAGTTTTAATTTTAAATAAAATCATTCAATGTTTTTAGATTAAAAATATTTAATTATATTCATAACAAAAAAATGACACTTTTTCATTAATCAAGAGCGAGAGAAAATTATAAGTTGAATGGTACGTTATTTGTTCTTTTCAAAGTTTGCCCCCAAAATGGCTATCCGATATTTATTTTTAAAAAAATTTATTCTGCCCTTTTTTTCACATATTTAAATTTAAATTTTTGATAATCAAATAACCTAGGAGCAATTTGTGGCTGTCTGCGGCTAAAGTAAAGAGTATGGATATTTTTTATAAGCGGTAGATTGTCTTTTAAATTCAAGAAAGGTCCACATGATTAAAAACGGGTTCTTTTATAATTTATACACCAAATTTTAGAAACGCTATTCATGAAAAATTTTAATTGTATTTTTTCTTAAAATTCAATAATTTTCCTTATCATTGCGCATTCAAACCGTTTTCCCTCTAAACTTTTGAAAAGTATGTCTAACCTCAAACTAGAATATTTTTCTACTAAATAACATAATTTTTGTAAATTCTGATCAACGTTGTACTACAGAATTCCATGCCGAGTAAAACATTGATTTTCGAAATTTTGGAAAAGTGTTCATCTTATATATTTTTATATTTTTTTTACGATTTCTTTAATATTACACGAAAATGTGAGAATTAATGTAAATATATTTGAATATTTTGGGTAAAAGTGCCACGTTTCTGCTTTTCTTCAATGAGCAGTTATACTGGTTTAAAAACTGGCCTTTTTTTGCATGCATGAACAGAATAGAGCGTCGTAAGACCCGTTAAGATAAGGTCTAATTAAGCCTCATCCTCAGTTCTCAGCAAGTAAATTCAGAATTCATCTCTTTCTTCCACTCAATATTATAATGTAGAACTAAATTATTAAATGATACAAATAAAATACGAAATGTTTGAATCATCAAAAGGTAAGTTACAACTATCCGTCTTGAGTCTTAAGTTAAAATTAAATAAGCCAATCAACGTTTTCTTTTCAGCATTTTAGCCACTGTGTTTTGATTTAAAAAAAATTCATTTAAAACGCTTTAAGTTTTTACCAAATGAAATTATATGTCTATCTATAAGATAAGACTCTCTCCGGAGCTTATCATCTGTGGGTAAGTATGGAATTTACGATCACGACGAGCATGCATAACAAAATTGTCTTCGTTATATGATACAAAAAAATATTTTCAGAAACGTTTTATAGTAATAAAAACAACTACCCTGCGAGCATATATAATGTTTTTGTTTTCTAGTATAATCATTTTCTCGCTTTCTCGGTTACTCTAGGTTAAAAGTTTATTTTCATTTTTGGAATGCTTATTCTGTCCACAAGAAACACTCACGATAGAGTTTCCCAAAACAAATGACGAGGTTCTGTAAGGAAAAGTAATACTACCTAATGAAACGAATAATTCCGCTAAACCTCCCAGGACTTCTCCGCTTCAGATATTCAACTGGGAATCTATGTGTGTTCTTTTCCGGCTCAACCTATAACTAAGGGAACAGAATCCAAGGAAAGATTGCTTTTCCAGGAGAAAATGTATCTAGCTGTCTATGGAAGATAAAGCCTGGGTTTCTTTCCCAGATCGATCTGGGATTAAATAGATTCCTTGTAATAAATATGCAATTTTTTGGGTGTAGAATTCAGCAGCCTGAAATTCAATTTTTAGGGAGATAAGTTAAACAGGCATACCAACTAGTTTTCTAAAGTAATATGCTTGGAAGAATTTATTTCTTTTTCTAAACATTGTTTGAAATCCTAGGTAATATTTTTGTCTGAGAACTTTTGTTCCGTGTTTTCATACGGAGTTTGAGTTGTGATATCGAATAATTTCTCGATTACACAAAACAAAAACTACTCGTTCAGACTGGTATTGTGCAGAGTAACATTTTACTACAATTTAAGTTTGAATATTACGCAGCAGCACGGACGCAATTTTATCCATATGCAATACTTTTCCCTTTTCTCCAGCTCTATCTAATGACATATGTTCATTCTGATGAAGGGCTAGCAGCGCCACCTACCACGACGATTGAGAACTATCGTATTTTCTTTTCTCCCCTTCTTTCTTTTTTTTTGCTGTAGGATTTCACAAAACATGATGTGTATGTGGAAGTCTTTTCTATTAAAAATTAAGGAATTAGTTCAAAAGCAACTTTGGCATTTTTCTTTCCCATTGGGGGTTGTTGCCTTCTTGTAAACGCAGGTGCCCCTTCCCCGGGGATGGGAATATTCTAGCGATCCTTATCAATTTTCAGCCCTCCTTCTTGTTAACGATTTTTTTTCCTTTTTCCATTTTTCAAACATTTTGATCACAATTACTTCTAGTTTGGGCACAGCACAGCCATACCTGATGCTTGGGTCATGAAATTTCTCTATCACTCACTCATGTTTTTACAGATGCGTGAACAAAACAAATAATAGATTTAGCAATCTAGCTTTAAAATTCTCTTTTTAAATTTTGCCTTATTTTTGTCTTCAGGAGATCTATACAATAATTTTAATATACCATCTATAAGTTGTAATGATGCTCAAACAATTTCATTTAAAAGCATTTATAGTAAAATAATTTCTAAAATATTTCTTTCTAAGATTGAGCATGATTTGAAAAAGAAAACATTTTCAAACCATTCGATAAAAATAATGCATATGTTGCATTATCTACCATAAATTTTCATGCAATACGAATGGGGAAAATATATTGAATCGAAGTTTATTTAAAAAATAACATTTTGAAATGTTTTTCAAATTCAATGACTTACACAAGGTTTTCTTATATGAATTAGCTTCTCAATAATTTTAAGTTGGAATAAGAGTTATGATATGTAGTTTCATTGAAAAGAAACACATTAAATAAATATTATATTGTTCAAGCATTGATGTATTTACACAAATCCATTTAATTTATAAGATATAAGGCCAAAGTAGAAATAATCTATTTTGCGCAGTTAAAAGAAAAAAATTCAGAGGAATACTTTTAACTAATTTATTTCCAAGAGCAAATGAGTAATATTACAAGTAAAATTCTAATTTTTCTTTTTCTTTTGTTGCCATTCAAATAAAGTATAACAAGTAAATTTGGTTATGCATGGTATCTATAACAACATGAACTATACTACAGACATTTGTAATTTTAAATAACATCGTAATTTTCCACAACTTAATATAAGTAAAAGGTGAAATAAAATATTAGAACATATTGTTATAAATATTTAGCAAAAACATTTAAAGTTTATTTTAATTATCAGAAGACATGGTCCAACTCCATTCAGTTTAGGACTGTGTAGTTGATAAAATAGCGGACTAATGTCAAATTTCAACATCATCTATAGTTGAAGGAGTCTCACATTTATATATCACAGTGGAAGCAACATAAACCCGCATATCAGCTGAGCAAAAGCGGGGAGAGCAAAGAGAACGGCCAACGGCTTACGTGAGATTAAAAACTCGAAAAAACTGGGAATTCCCGAAATTCTGTTTAGGTTGCAATTATTAGGGTTTTGTCATGCTTGCATCACAGCGCGACTTAGCAAAGCGAAGATGAAAATTACAATTAATAGGTCCATGAAAGCTGTTTGGTAAATTTGGTTCAGTGTTAAAAGCAGAGTATGTTGAAAAAGACAAAGAAAGTTAAAAAAAGAAAAAAAAAAGTAATAACGCAAGAGAGAGAGATGAGGAGGAGGAGAGAGAGCATCATGTGTATATTTTCTAATAAGCAAATAGAAATGGGAAACCACGAATTAAAATGAAATGTAACCACTAATTATACGCGGAAATATTTAATTCTCAATCTTATTCAATTTAAAGTACATTTAAGAAATTAATGAGCGATGCGAGAGTGGAAAAAAATTCAAAGGTCATTCTCATTTCGCAAAATCCTTTATTACTTATCTTCTTCAACGTTCTTTTTGTTCCTTCTAAGAAGCTTTGGGGAGGAAATAATTAATAGCAGAAAATAATTCCGAATACAAATAATGTTCTTCAATTAAGAAATAGTGCAAAATGTTCTAATGAGGAAAGTAATCTTCTTCAAGAAAAATAAATCGTTAACTTATATATTCCTTATTTTTTTCTTAAATTCATGAGGAGGCATTTCAAAATTACGGTGGCAAAACAGAGAGAGGAGGTTTCAAGGTATTTTTAATTAGAAAAGTGTTTCCCCCACAGACAAAACGAATACTTTTAAATATAAGATATTAAACGAATAAATTTAAATTCCAAAAATTCGTATCATTTAACTTTTGAATTCACACATATATTTCTCTGAAAATTAATACATTTCTATAGGGAACAAAAGTAGAAATAAAAAAATAAGGAAGTAGCAGATATTTCTGGTAAAATGAGAAATTGATAAGTGTAAAGTGAAATATTAAACGCAGATGCATGTTGAAGTAAATGAAATGAAAAAGGTCGTGAACATTAAAAAGATAAAATATTGAAAATATTTACTAAGTTACATAAAACTCTCTTTTATGACGTCAAGCAAGTTCTCAAAGATATTAAATACTTTAAATAACAGAATTTTACCATCAGGAACAGCCGTTGCATTACTAAACATAATGTAAATTGTTCAATTTTTAAAAGCAAACTTCCTCAATAAGGAAGGCTATTTTCATCCACTTTTGTCATGTTTTTAACTCGAATTATTATTCACAGAATAAACTTTTCTTTTAGAATACTTTAAGAAACATCATTTTGTGACAAGTTCCTTGGAAAACAGCACCCTAAAAATATCTGACAGAGTCCAAAAACAAAATTTTCTAATTTTGTGGATAATGAAGAATGAATCTTCTAATGTGTCTTATATTACCTAATGATCAAGATGCCTGTTAAGTCCGTTGTCTTTTCTGGTGTATTATACCAGAGAGGTTTATTATATGGCTGCAGGTAGACTCTTTTCTCGCTTGAATTGTGAGAGAAATTAGTTTTTTTTTTTTTTAATTTTTTGTTAAGTATTCTACAGGTTGTAAGACGAAAAAGTCATTGACTCACATATAGATTCGTATTCTCTTGGTTCCAACAAAGTTTGGCAATAATAAATATTGTTTGTTTGTTTTTTCAAATGCCAGTCGTAGTAGATTGAGTGAACTTTAATTGCTTATAATAGTAGCAATCTCTTCTACATAATTATTGAGATGTTCTTAAAATGTGGTCATACATAATTCGGTTCTCTGAATTGGCGTGGTAGTCTAGTGGTCATGGTCGTGGACTCGCGTCCAAAGTTGTTTTCATCAAGTCGTGGGTTCGAGGTTAATTGCCACAAAAGTTGATGATGACTGATGCACATGAATTCTGGTCGAGTCCCAACTGCTTCAGCTTGTGTGGTGTGTCAACTCGAACGTCGTCCTAGTCACTTGGCCGAGGTTAAAAATGAGAAGATACTTTGCCAATTGCCTTTGTGTTGCTTCAAAGTGCGACATTAACAATTATTCACATCTCCCAATGGAAAAATGTCAAAATTACATTTCTTTCTTTCTTCCTCTAACAAACTCCATTCTCATATAATCTTCAGTTAATTTGATACATCCTGTATGTATAAATATCCTGAAGGAAAATTAAAAAAAGTTTACGGCGCGTGTGTGCTTGTGTTTTGCAATGTTTGAAGCATTAATTGTGAATGACGAGCCATAAATATAAAGTTATATCAAAACAAAGGAATATATTTGCATTCAGATGAAGAAACTGTGTTTAATATTTAATGTAAGAAAGATGCATTTGTCTGGGGCACTTTAACTCTTGAATGTTTAGAAGTATGAGTAAAATTACTACTGCTAACTGTCAAAAAGTTCTTTTATAAGATGTATGATACTATCGCCAGACACAGATGCTCCAAAACATGATAAACGATTTAAACGCATGCACTATGTTTTAATATTACTAGAAGTAAACATACACACACAAACTCCATAAAACTCGAATAAGCATTTCTGAGAATACAGTACAAGAATTGTATTAATCGCTGGAAAGTTTTGAAATGTAAGAGCTAGATCAAGTTAAAGTTAAAGTTTCAAGAGTAACAGTTTTTAATAATTTCAAAAGCTTTACATTTTCCATTTTCTCTCGCTTTGTTTTTATAATTTGCTTACGTCACATTTAATATACTGTAACTTATGCTTTTATCACATTAAATGTACTACAATATTTTATATAATACACATGTAGAAAACTTGCTCAATGACATAAAGAAGTAAAAAAGAATAGACTGTATTCACAAATTTTAATGAATATGAAAACATGCCTCTGCAAAAAGGCAAAACTACAAGATTTTAAAAACCAAATACGGCGTGAAACGAATGCCCATTCAATCTCAGAATAAGTTTTGGCACTTTACAACTATTTCTTAAAATCTAACTCATTCCAGAGATTTTAATAACGTGACTACACAAATAGTTCGCATTTTAGCTTTCTAATTACTAATGTCAGCCCTGTAGAATAAAATTTTCTTCGTCTTTACTGGTGCTTTTAATCGTGTTCGTTTTCAAGGTGCGGAAATTCTAGGTTATTTATCAGTTTAAACCATTCAAAAACACAGTCTTAGCAACACATGTTAATAACTTAAACAGGCAATCATTAATTATAAGTGAAAACTCTAAAGGATACATTAACTAAATTGTTATGTTATTGAAATTTCCTCTTTAGAAATTAGTTTCTGTAATACAAAGTTTTTGAAACTTTCAAGATTTATGGTGTTGCTTAACATGATGAATATTAAAAAGATAAATGAAGGATAGAGGGCTCAAAACGTTCCTCCGGTAGAATATTTTTAGTAGATCCGAAATGTATTCAAGCATATTATTTATTTCATCGCAGATGCACAGAAAATTCTGATTTTATTTTTCAGATTTCCATTAAAAATAATTCCGTTAGTATAAGTATTTACCTAAATTATTTTCAAAGATTATTTTCAATTTACGAGACATGTTCCGACTGTAAGTCTCGTCCTTTTTTTCACAAGGAAAATTTATTTCTAAAAGAACGTAAGCCATGCCATCATGAACTAAACACATTTTGAACAATTTTTCGACATAGTCGCAATTGGCATTGAGACGTTTATCGTAGCATGCAATCAGTTTTGAAGAAACTACTCAGATAAAACTCGGTGCCCTGAGATGCAAGGAATTGTCACATAACCTGCTCCACCTCAGTATTGTTTTGGATGGATGGACCTGAGCACGAATGTCACGTCTGTTACCATTATGCGCTTATCCGTTTACACCATATCCTGAACGCTAGCGATGTTGCTTTATTCGTGTATGTGGAGGGACTTCCACTTCCCTCTTCTCCATTCATTCAATATGCAATACCAACGTCTAACCATTTCACGAGACCTGATCTGTTCACCATACATGGTCTGTAGGGGTTCATTGGATGACTATAATCCCTAGTGCCCATTCATACCAGAAAACAACGCACTTACATTGCCAACCACGTTGTCAGTCACGTCTCGGGCACGCTTGTCTGCTGTTACTCTCCTTTCTTCGTCGTCTTGCGCATGCGTCGTTCCTTCTCCACTCACACTACTTCCATTGCTGTACTAGTAACAGAAACAGGTGGATTCTCATGGCTCATTGTTTTATCAGGTAGATCGTAAACTCTATCAAATAAATGAACAAAATTACTCGTAAATTTATTAAGATGTTGAATCTTTGCGCCATAATATTAACGTCTGTTCTAATGTTGTCGTTGATAGTTTGCAATTTTGTTAAAGCAAAAAATAATCAAATATAATCTGTATATATTAACTGCTTCTTACGTCTTTGAAAGCGTGCAAAAGCAAAAGAGGAAGCAAACGAAAATTTGTGCGAAGCACTATGCCATGTGCACAAAAGTGTCATCACAGGAAAGCTGATTATATATTTAAATTTCTGATTATTTTTAAATTGGCGAATAACTAACACACACATCTACATGTTTGTAATCATTGCTTTTGTACAGTAATAACCCTTATATTTTATTTTGAAATTAAAAATATTCCATATTCCATACAACTTCAGCGGTCCTCATTTTATCATTCTGATTATTATTTTTACATACTTGTAATGATGGTAGTTGCCGAAATAGTCACACTATATTTTTATATCCTGAATTCCAAGTTTAATGGAAATTAAACATATATACACACACATACAGAGTTTTGAGCTATTAGCGAATATTTGCATATTACAATAAGTTTAGTAATTCACACCTTGTCCTTTAATTCTAATTTAGTATCAACAATCAAAACGGAAGAAAAGATATGACAGTAGTACCTTTTCTGAGTTTCTATTCTAAAGTTTTCGAAAACTCGCGTGCCTCTTAAAACCCGGAAACGTCAACTCCTTTTCATTCAAGTGAAAGGAAAGAGTGTCACAAAAGAGCTTCTTTGTGTGTTAATATTTAAATCTGATTAATGTGTGAGTTTAGCTTTCATACGTATATTTTATACCATGCAAAATAATAAAATTCTCGTGAATTTATTAATCATCCTTGTTTCATTAGTTGGAACTATTTGACAGTGATAATGAATAAAGATGAGTTGTGTTATTAGTATTCGCTTCAATTAAATTTTGTCAAACACTTCACTTTTATTTCGTGATGCATAACATAAGTGGCATACTTTTTGTAAACCATCAAAGCGTTACGAATATAACCATAAAAAATGTGGAATTTATTACCTTTACTACTGACGGACAATTTACAAGAATTTACTTTTTAAGTTTCAAAATATCTTATATTTCGTAAAACGCAGAGAATTTTCAACCCTTTTTCTCTGTTAAATTATGGGGTAAGAGGCTTTTACATGAATCCTTTAGTTCTTTAAAAACGAAAATATTTTTCCATAAATCGCGCATAAGCGATAAATCGCCAAATGTAGCACGTTTTTGTCTCTTTAGTTTATGTATATATTAAGTTCATTAAAAAAATATTTCTATACGATATGATCATTCTTTTCATGAAAAGGAGTTGTTATATTTTCGGAAGTGATTGTATTACAGGTTTGTTGAGCCTTCGCCAAAACGAAAAGTTCTGAAGTTGGCGAAATTTTCACCCAACAGACAAAAAAGTTCTTAAACGGGAGCTAGAAATGGAAATAAATTACTGTAGACAATGCACATTCAAAAATAACTCTGGAAGAGGAATACTACTTTAATATTCTAATTGAATGTTAATTGTATTGAATGCAACCTTCATGCAAAAAAGAGAGAGATGTACGGTTACTTTAAAGTGTATAAAAACCATAGTGATCGGTATCATTCAAAAATTCGCTTTCATTCATTGGAATGTCTATCATTTTCACTATCTTTCAATGTTTTCCATATACTAGAATATACTAGAATTTATGTCTTCTTCATTCACAAAATCGTCTCGCTTCCATCTATGCAATTACTTACTGATGCAACATTTTCTTCAAAATTCAAACTACTACTTCAGCTGATGTACATGATCTGAATGCTAGATATATTTTTGAAAATGAAAAGGAGCTTCAGCTGTTATACGTGGTCGAGGTAGCCTTCCGCTCATGGTCTCGGCCTCCCGGCCGGAGTCTATTTCTCTCTTTTTTTTTCCGTCGAGTCTTGGGATCTTGTCCTGATACCACTAAAGACCCAACAAGTAGCTCGGAGTATGCCCATTAAACCTATAGAGGTCTTAATTCCTATTTTAGGTATGGTATGGAACCTTGGAAAAGAGTATGACAGCTCAGGTGTCTTTACCGTCGTTTCACGAGATTCTTCGGAAATAGATCTCGTGTTTCTTGTAAGTTCAACTACAGTAACACCGGCAAAAAACGAGTATTTTGAACATGGGGTTTCTTTCAAACTTTTTATTTTATGTAACATAATTTTTCACCTTGGTGACGGATTTGACGACTTGGCGAGAAACTTGGCGTAAAACTTAATTCTTTAAATAATTAGTTTTAATCAAATAATTTTTATTAATTGTAATTAAATTATCATATTGTCATCCAAAACAATCGAGTATAGAAAATTTCAGCTCAACCGAGCGCTTTAAAAAGTGAGAAAAAAGCTTTTAAAGTCTACACCCTGGCAAACAATGTCAATTAAAGAAAACTTATTAATAAACAAACAGTCAATCAAATAATCGGTTGATATTTGGAAATATACGGTGAATAAGAACGAGAGAGAATGCATCCCTTTGTATATATGTATTATCTCGTTATCACCACCTTCTTTTACAAACACGTCAAAGAACTAAATTTTTGGAACACTATTCGTTATCATCATGAAGAGTTATAAAATACTTATGAAATACAAAAATAATAATAACCAATAAATAAGTACGATATCATCAATAACCATTTGCAAAATTAATATTATAAAAACTATAATAACGCCGATAAAAAAAACGAGTATATTAAACATGGGATTTCTTTCAAACTATACACATTGCGTAATATAAATTTGTATACATTAAATTTTAAGTAACATTCGCCTATCAGTAACATTCGACTGTCTTGAAGATGAGGAGCAATGTTACTAGCATGTGTTGATGTTTCCCTGCAACACGCCTCTTGGAAAAGAAAAGATGGATTTGCAAAGATATCGCCAGTTTACTAAAGAGAGTTTAAGCAATGAACCCTACACCTTGGCAATGGATGTGGCGATCATTTAGCGACTTGTCGAGAAACTTGGTGTAAAATTTAATTCTTTAAATAATTAGTTTTAATCAATTAATTTTTATTAATTAAAGTTAAATTATCGTATTTTCCTCCGAAACAATCATGTACAGAAAATTTCAGCACAATTGAGCGCTTTAAAATGTGAGAAAAAAAACTATTTACAAAAGAGAGTTTAAGTAATGAATCCTACACCTTGGCAATGGATGTGGCGATCATTTAGTGACTTGGCGAGGAACTTGGTTTTTTTTTTGGCTGCGACACACAATGTGAGTTAAAGAAAACCAATTCAATAAAAATAAAATGATAGATTATAGTCTATCTAAAACTATGATGAAGTAAACTATTCATAACATGGGATATAAGGTGGAGTACAGGGAAGATTCATTGTGCATCTTTTCACTGCACATGTATGAAATCATACTTTAAAAAATTAAATGCACATAAAACTACAATGACGGATATTTTTACTTTAGTAATAATTGCAATTCGTAACATCATTTTTTTCTTCTCGAATGCATGCAAGAACGTAATTATGTATAATTAACTATAACATTCAATTAACTTCATGTTTTGTATATTATCGCTAAAAAAGTTGGAAAAAAAATTGGTGTAAGTAGAAGGATGAAACAGAATAGAATCACTTAATAAATGTGAACAAATGAAAAAAGAGTAACGTCGCAACTTTGGAACATAATTATTTTTCGTTAGTTTGCCCTGTAGCATAACGCATACGTGTATAAATCAGAAGCTTAATGTTTGTGTTACACGCAAATTACAATTGACAGAATAACCTAGACTAGCAATACACAATTATAAACTCGACAGAATTATCACTGCATTTACGAATTAGAAAAAACTGATTTAAGAGAACCTTATCTCCTCACGAAATTTCCGAAGAAACACCTCAACAAATGTGGTGAAGTAGGAAAGGGACTTACAATGCACTCTGATCTTTCACACTTTATCGACCAGTCTCTCTTACAATGAGTTGTCGCCAGATTATTTCGCACAAGACAGCAATTGGCGACCCTAGTAGACGACGTAAATTTTAGTTAGCATGGTAATTGGCATGTAAAATCGTTAAAATGCTCATATATTTTACTCTGTCCCCTTCTCATTGTTTAGTTGTTCACTCTAACTAACATAACAAATCATGTAGAACATATGTAGAGATTTCACGACTAGTCAGCAATGTTGTTGCTGTCTTAAAATGTCTCAAATAGTTGTTGTTTATCTTAAATTCAAAAACTTTGCTATAGTTGAATGTCTGGAGAAAAGGAAAAGATTATTATTCTTAATACTCGATAATTGCTTAAATATATTTGAAAAAAATATTTTTCTTCGTGTGTTACAGAAATTAAATCAAACCCCTTACAAAAAAATTATTGTAAAAAGATTTGCACATAAATTTTAAAATGCCTTTTAATTTTATTAGCCACCAAATGAGCTTTTGTCTCCGTACAATCATATAATGCCGTTCCTGAACACGTTTTAAAATAAAGAGTGAAATACACGTGACTTGTTTAATATAATTTGCTTTCTTCTAACAAATTCTCATTAGGCTAGAATTCACGTGTATTTCACACTTATTTTGGGGGGAAGCACTAATTGCGTTTAGCTTAAAATATATTCAATTTGATCTTTTGTTATTATTCTAATATATGAAAAGAATATTAATGTTCACTGCAACATTTCATCGCATAGCTTTATTCTAATATTTAATACAATAATTTAATAATTATTTCTTAAGCAAGTTAACACCTTTGTCGGTTAAATTTGTTCTTTGACAAAACTTTGCATAGAACAACTTGTAGAATATATGATAGTTTATGAAATTCATTATTTTTTTTCCCATCGTACAAATTTACTAATATAGAGATTTAGACTACATGAAATGAAAGCAAAAATGCCTTTTTTAAATTTTTAATTAAATATATTTTTCAGAAATGATTGATAATGTAAAAGTCTGTAATACAGCTAACTCTAACGAACTTACAAGAATCCAAATAATAATTTAGCAAAAATGTAAAATTTAATATATCCTTAAAATATATATATATATATATATATATATATATATATATATATATA
>BMAW01005179.1:641-18230 GCA_019974015.1 Nephila pilipes
GGGGGGAAGAGGGGTTATTTTGACTTTGAATGTTTCATGAACAACTTTAAAATTAAATCTTATGATTTCTGTTTTCTTGTAAGCTCATTCAAATTATTTTTTTGAAAAAATAAATTTACTTTTTCGATATATAGTTATTGTTTTTATATTTATTGACATCGGAATTTTCTCATTTGCAGTTTTCGAAGTTTTTAACCTTCTCATTAACAGTATTTGTTACCTCAGTAACATACTATTTTTTTAAATAGTTTTCAGGAACAATTTGCTTTCCTTAAAAGAAAAAAAAGAGCTCCCCCCCCCACTTTCTATGTTATATGTATTATCAGCTGGTTTAAAAAAGGAATCGTGTCTCATTATAGATAAATTTCGAGTTAAAGGACTTTGACATGATAAATCTGTTGATCGCCTGTTGTAGTATTTTCATAATAATAATAGATTTGTGAAGTAGAAGTTGTCGACTCATGTGAAACACTGATTATAAGAGATAGAAAGGGAAGAATGACTAAAACAAAAATTATGCTGAAGGGGGCCTTTTTTTTCTCTATTTTTCTGTCTCTTCAACAATATTTTACATGTTTACATTGAAATTCAACGTTTTTGTGATCCGAAAACGATCCTTTGAGAATCAATGTCCTTCTTTTAAAATTACTTATCTTTACAAAGTTATTAGAATAGAAATTTTTTTAAAAAATAAATCAGTTCACTGAGAACAATGCACTAATATCATCACTATTCGGATTCCAAACATCTCAATCATGAGACAGTTTTTAATCCCACCAAATGATGATAGATATGAATTGAAATAATTTGAAAAATTAAATAATTTTATAATTTTCCAATAATTATGATGTTCGTATAAATTCTTATTTTAATGCTATTTATGAAAAAAAAAACTGATTTTATTAACATCGACTTGTTTTACTGTAGCCTCATTTTGAGTTACTGAGTCTTTATTGAAAATATAGAAAACATATTCTATGCCTGCTTTGGGGTTTCTATTATTTTTATGGATTACCTTTTTATAAATTTTTGATTGAAATATTAACTTAAAATAAACAGGAAATATACTCATAACTTCGAATTATAATTTAATTGTTAAAATTATCATCAAAACGGTCAACATTGTATTGAAAATCTTCAAGTGAATTAATCTTCAGCAAATTTAGTGGTAGAACATTTTGTATGCAATGGAGAGAAAAAATAATTAAATAAAAAAAATTTCAATTCAGATCAATATCAAAATTATTTGACACTCAAACAGACCAAGATGGAAGTCAAATTAAGTAGAAATTGCTCGAAAGTTTCAAGACATAATATGACAGCCTCTCATAACCATCTTTAAATTCTGGAGAACTTGATTTCATTTTCAATCATTGCTTATATTCTTCTCGGATATTTAAAGAAACTCATAAATCGATAGGTAAAAATATCTAATATGTTATATGAGAATAACTTAAATTTATCATAAAGTTCATGTTGAATTCATCTTCGTTATAATATATTTTTAAAAATCAAGTTCGTTACTGGTGAAAGCAGGCATGAACGGTGACATACTTTGCAACCTTTCTTTTTAATAAGAGAGAAATAATGAAAATTTTAAATTTAAAAATTGTATTGATAATTACTTCGATAATTATAATGATTAACTTAATTGAGAAAATATGATTTAAATTGATAGTGATAAAGAAAATGGTTGGTAAGAAAGAGGGCCGAAAACAGAGAAGGATTGCTAGGATATATTAGAGGCGCGTCATTCGTATAACTGTGGCTCCTTTAATATTGTATATAATTTTAATCATTTCAGATAAATATAATATGTACATGGTTCTTATTTCAGTTATTTATGTTAATTTCATTAAAAACACAATTATGCTTTCTGCAAACGAAGTATAGAGCACGAAACTAATTTAAATGACAAAAAGTGTTTTAAAACATCAATGAAAAATATTAAAGGATATCTCTGACACAGAAAATCAATAAAACTGCTGTTTTAGATATTACTATATTTCTTCCTCTCTGAATCTTTGCTTTTAACTAAGCCATCGTTGGTTGCTTGATTCGTTTTTATTCAAAGAGTTTCACTTCTTTTTTTTTTTTTTTTTTCCGGTCACGGTGTAGGCTACTATTTAGGCTTCTAAGATCAATAGTTACTATTTCCGAAAAATTAGATAGTCAAGAAACTTCTATGAACATTTAATGCTTATATTTAAAAATTCCTGTTTAATTTTTCTGAACTTCAGCAGTTGTCTTAGAAATATTTTTAATTATTTGAATATTTTTGGGAATTATAAAATTATGGGGATTATTACAACAGATAAATAAACCGAAAAATATCATCAGCTCTCTGAACTAAAAAATTCAATATTAGTCTAGTCGAACCAAATAGAGTCTTACCGCAGCTTAAGTCGCTTATGATTAATTATAATTAAGTTTCTTATAGATATAATCACTCTATTAAATTATTGCACCTAGCTATAACATTTTTAAAAGCAATTGACATTTCTTTATATATCTAACTGAAGGTAACTGAATGTAATCTAATTATAGTGTAGATAAATTTACAAGGAAATTTAAATTATACAAATATCGTTAAGTATCCTAAATAATATCTTCCTCTAAAATATTTATCTTTTCTGAGAATTAAATCATTAATCGTTCAACGAATAATTTTCTATAAGTTCATTCAAAATTTTGATTTAAAGTGCAGTTAAATTAATTTTTAATTCTGAAATTGAAAGACAAAAAATCCACGAGTAAAAGAAAAAAAATTACAGGAAAATATTATTTTTCGAATAGACGAGTTTGATAAGAAGTTTAAAGTGATTTTCGAAAAGGATCATTTTTATTTGTGATTACCTATCTATTTTTGTGCATATATATTTATAGTGAAGTTCCGTGTTCTCCCTATAGTATTAAAATGAAAATTCTGAACTACGAAGAATACCTCTTAATGACCTTATTTTTATAAGAGACCACTGTTAGTGGGAAGGAAGCATTATCGTAATACGCTTGGTGAATATTGTGTTCTACAATTTCCTGTTGTGTACTTACTTTCCATAATAGTCTTCGAATGTTAAAGAACACGTGCCCACTGCCTGTGTTCCGCGTTTTGACCAACCTTGTTTTGTTTACCTTGGAAGGCGCCTGATTGTCCAGGGAGTTCCTGAATAGGAAGGAGACGAAAAAAAAGTTGAACAAGTGAATGAATGACTTACTGAAACAAGTAGCGTAAATTTACCAAATAAGAAAGCAATTATTTATTTTATTTCGTTTTATTTCTCTTGGACTCACACTGTCAACAGCATAGATGTAACGAATAAACGGGAGAGGTGATAACTAATTGCTGCTAATCACGTGATCATCCATTTACTTTTATGAGTGATGTTCAGGTGATCAAAACGTGAACATCAGAGACTAATTGTCTAGATCTAGACAATTTATTGAAAGTTGGATTACATTAAGGTTTTTCTTTAAACATTTGTCTTTTCGCTGAAAAGCAACAAGTTCTTTCGCAATTTTATCTTAATTACCTTTATATTGTTATTGTTTATCAAAAATAAAATTAACAATATAAATTGGATCAATTTACTTAAATATTTGGTATTATATTATAACAGGGAGGTACACAATCACATTTAGTTTAGTTTAGTTTTTATTAACGTCGCACTAGAAGCAACACGAGGGCTATTGGCGACGGACCTCGTAATTTTGAACCACGGTCAAGTGACGAGAATGACACCTGAGCTGGCACCCCCTCTCCTAACATCCACACCACGCCAACGGGAGGACACAATCACATAGATCAGTTGTACCTACAAAAAGTACAATGAACCTCTGAATGACTTATAGATTACATTTACTGACGTCTCACTGAAGGGGTTATAAATTTGAGCCTCGGCCAAGTAACGAGGACGACATTTGAGTTGTCATCCCTCTCTTTAAATTTCCACACCACCCCAAATTTAGGATATTGAGAATTGTCAATTCAATGTGTATTGTTCCCGCTATACGATGGGTCATTAATGGCATAAGGACTCCAGCCCATGACTGGACAGAAACGATGCCGGATATAACTGCGATGGGTAATGGATCTCTGAATGAATATCTTTGGGGAGTGTATGTTGCATGAGAATTTCTAAAATATCTTCCTGAATATTTTGTATTTAAATAATTTATTGATAATTCTCAGGCATGTGATTAGTTTATGAATAAATAAAATAAACTATTCATATATATATATTTAGAGAGTAATATTCAAACTCATTTGTCAATTTCTTACGTGTGTGTCAGAGAGAGAAAGAGATTCTGCAACATAATTTTAAATGATAATTTATTACTAAAGTTAATTTATTTATAAATAAATGATAATTTATTTATAAAGGAGTTTTAGCAGCCAATTTATCAATCAGACTTTCAACCATGAATTAGTAAGGGACACTCCTTTTTCTCATTCGGATAGCTGAAATTTTAATGTATTTCAAAAAATAGATTATGCACAGTACCATTTCGAAACTTAAAGTGTATCTTTGAAAAGAAACTAACTGGAAGAGTAAATGGTCTAAATATTGTATCGATTCGTTTACCCTGAAAAATGCGTTACATTTCAGTGAATGTAAAAAAAAAAATGAAATACTACGAAATTTCTATCAGAATGATATTAATCACATTATGTATTCAGCAACAAATTGTATTCTTCACTATTTAATTTGTATTCAGCGAGTTTTCTTCTGGATAACAAAGTTTTTAATCGATTCATCTCCTGAAAATATCAAGTGTCTACAAGGTGAAATTTTTTTAAAAAAATAAATAAGGCGTATAAAATTTATATTTTTATTGAGAAATCCATAAGATCAAAACAGAAAAAGTAAGAAAAGAGAAGAATACGAGATAAAAATGCCATTAAGTACAGATGAAATGGTAATGGCAATTTCAAGAGATTTATATATTTTCTATGTAGGAGTAGAATTTTTTATTTCATGAAATCATAACAGTAGAACAATAAAAAGAAGCTGTAGCCTATCAATTGAAAAATTAAAACTCAAATTTCTCTACTTTTGATGAAGTGGAAAATGATGCAATAATCTATAAATAATATTATAATTTATAATTCATTTCGTAAATAGAATATTATAATTGATAATTCATTTCGTAAATATAATGTAATAAATGATAAGCCATTTCGTAAATATATTATAATAAATGATAAGCCATTTCATAAATAGAATATTTAAAATGATAATAATTGATAGCTATATAGTTTAACACATGTATAGATTTTAACAAATACTTACATTTAAAATAAAAGCAAATAAAAAATAGTTTTTTAAGACATGATATATTTAATGTAATTCCCCCTCCAAATTTTTGTTTCAAATGCTGGAGGACATGATAATATTCTAGGAAATAAAAATTGTTATAAAAAATAATAAAATCTAAATTTTACAAGTGATATTGACGAAGAGTAAATTTCAATTTTGAAAATCAGCAATTATAGTTTTTCCGTTAAAATTTGTGACATTTTTTAGGTGTTTAAGTTTTCATTACTTGTCTTATTTTTTCATCACTTAATAAAAACATTGTAAAATGAAACATATTTCGATATTTATATCATTATAAGATACTTATTTTGACAAACACTATTTTTCTGTCATTAACTTCATCAAATTCTTCCTTCGCTTAAAAATAAATTTATCAAATCCCATTATCTACAATTTTTTTAAAAAAATCTATTTTCATCCATGTTACTTAAAGTATAGCATTTAAGCTTCTTCCTTTTAATTATAATATACATAAAAGTGCTCACTCATGCCAATATCTACAACAATAGGGAATACGCTTTTAGAGTAATTCAGTCTTTTGAGATTACTTTGGCATTGTTTTTCTAGTATCAGTTTTTGCTTAATTTTCTGACAACCGAGGATGAAATCAAACAACCAAAAAATATCAAAAACAAAAATCAATGATATTTTCTAGATGACTAGAATTTAACTATTGTTAAGTTCTTCTAACCCACCCAAAAATTAAATCACTGTAAACAAGATAAGCTCTTTATGAATGTGTAACTTTATTTATACGCACACACACACACATACACACACACACACACACATATATATATATATATATATATATATATATATAAATAGTAAAAATAAAAATATAATTAACAAAATTCAATAGAGTTATGAAATAAACATGGAAACTTAAACATTAGCTAATTATAAATTACTACGCTTTAGCAAAAATAAATTAACCAAATTCAAAATGCAAAATTAAACCTAGTAAGAAAATAAATACTATTGTTATCTAATTAATAAAGAAACATATTGAAAATATAGAACATAAATAAGCAAAAGCTAGACAATAAAGGTGAAATTAAGAGAATAAGCTAAAAATTAAAAAAAAAGATATAAGGTCAAAAAAGGAAATAAATAGCAATATTCTCTAGTGAATACAGAATCTATGTTAAGCTCTGCGATGACTGATTTTCGTATTCTTTGGAACAGTTTTTGAAATAAGTAAATTACATAAACTATTTGATCTACTGTCAAATGTTTTATATAAAAAAAATCAGATTTTACTATATTTTACTAAATTAAATACAGGGTAGCTTAAAAGTCCTTTTAAAGTTTTAAATGAATATGATTTTTAATGTTTTATACATACGAATGAAATCAAGTCCAACACGGACGATAATGGTAAATAACTGTTTATTCACGAATATTCTGGACAAGATGACAAACAGGTAGCAAAACTTTGGCAGAACAACAGCATAAATAGATACACAGCTTTCGTAAATATTAGTAACACAGATACCGGAACAAAACAGCACTTGTTATGACAGTCATAATTGTATCAAATGATTGTAAAAATGATGTTTCACTGAGTTACTTTTGGTAAATATGCATTCATAAATTAGCAAACTTTTTCTTTCGTATTTGGATTTGTCGAGTGTTGGCAAATGAGGAATTCGTGTTTGGACTATAATTTAATTTGTTAGCGTTAATTTTGATTTTAAAAACCTACAATGGAGATTCAAAAAAATGTCTGTGTTTGAGAAAATATGGCGTTGCTAAGACAAGCTTGTGTTACTATTGTGTGCTGCATTTGTTAAACGGCTCATAGACAAATGTATCTCTGATTCAGAGGACAGTTTTTAATTAACTGCTAAATTAAAATCCGATTGCTGCTGAAGCGAATTGTCGTCATTTTGTGTTGAGTTATCACCGCTTTTGAGACCTGGATTCATCATTATATACAGTAAACCTAGCAACAATAAAAACAACAGGTGGCTTGCATTAATCAGCTCAAAAGAAGGCGAAGACGTTCACATCGGTCGAAATTGTTAAGGCGACGAGTTTTTGGGATTGGAAGGATTCATACTTATGCAGTTCCCAGAAAAAAGGAAAACGATCACCAGACAACACTTCAGTGAGTTACGTGTACCTCATTCCCGCTCCTAACACGGGTCCCACACTTCAGCCATCCTGCTTATGTATTTGATGAGAGTTTGACATGTGTTAAGAGACTCAAGATACATATTTAGACCTAAGAATTTTACAGATTGTGATTTATCTTTTACAAAGATACCTAGTTGGATAATTGCACCACCTATCGAATTCCTAAATTAATATGGAATAGTAAGCTGGAACAAAAAAAGTTTTCGGCATGTACTTGTTCTTGGTGTGTAGAATTCTATGTATGATCGTATTGTGATTTTAAGAAATATTTAATTAATTATCTTAATTTATTTACTTCTTTGCTATGTCATTTATTATTTATAGCCATTAATTGTTATAATAAAATACTAAAAATACACAAGAACTCTCGAATTAATGTTTATTGAATTATTTTTATCTAAGTGCATATTAACATCGAATCAGGAGAACATGAGGCTGAGTACAAATGCCCTTTTTTTTTTTTTTTCATTTCTAGAGAAAGAATGTTCACGTGAACTTGTCGTGGAACATGTTATCCATGGAGTGTGCCACTAGTGAAGACACTTTTTTTTATCAAAGGTCCACAGATCGGAGATTAAAAACAACTAAAATTAACTGGTGAAATTCTGAGCGGAACGACCTTGACATTTATCGTGAGGCGCTGATTCTATTTTCGCCCGTCTTGGTTGTATTCTGAAGTAGAAACTGATAATTTGGAAGAATATTAGTAAACAGGTTAAAGTTTTTTAAGCCTTTGTTTAGTCCTCGTGTTTCCTTTTTTGTCTCGCTAATAACAATCGCAAAATGTTTTTGATATTTTCATTCAAAATGGATGCTACCATTCATTAGACTGTTCCGGAGTTAAAATATTACATTAATATACTAATTCACTCTTTCTGCTTATACACTTTGCATAAGATATGTTCTTCCTTGATTACACATTAATTTTTCAGAGTCTCAATGTTGAAATAAAGTTGTAGAATAAATTCTTTTTCAATAAAGAAAAATTTCTCAAGTTGAATTCCGTTCTGAATAAATTTCAAATATTCTTTATGAGAAGATATATGAATTTTTGTTTTATAAATCTTGAAGGATCAGTTTTTAAAAATTAATAATACTGATAATAATAGTTATGTGTCACTATAATAATTATGCGCGCGATGGTCATAACTACAGGAAATATACTATTTCTATGTAAGTCAATTTAAAAGGAAGGTTGAGCTTTCATGAAGTCATGCAAGACTAAACGTTGATTTCCTTTATATTGAAATGTAACTTAAAATCATTTTTATCTATATTTTTGTGTCATTTCAATCACAATATAAAATAACAGTAAAAACTCCCCTTTTCTGACATTGGAACAAAACTTAAAAGGATTTTTAAGTAATATTTTAATGTGATTGTAATCACTTTTGAAAATATGAAGTCTCGAGTTTACCAAATTCCGGTAACGCATGCTTAGAAGAAGTATTATCACTACATTTTTTTTAAATCCCAGATAACCAAAAAAAAAATCAATGTTTTATTTTTTCTAATCTCCTTAGTTTAGAAATACATTAGATTTCCATAAAACTACATTATGGGGGGGGGGGGGGGGGACTTTGCAAACATTTTAATTTGTGACATTTTTTCACCAAAACAGCCCGAAAAATAAAGATGTCTCGCTTAAACATTTAAAAATCGTAATGGTAAAAAAAAAATTATAACAATTTTGACCATAACACAATGAAATAATGCCATAAAAAATAATGGATGCTGTTATGAAATGTACTTCTTTCCAATAATGGCCGTCAGGTTATACACTAATGTAAGGTGACCAGATTCTAACATTCGAAAAGCGAGACACCATTGACGGGCGGGGGGGTTCTTGATTAAAAATTTGGTACCTAAGTAAATTACAAACATAAATCATTTGAATAGCTTATTTGTTGGCATAACTTGTTTAATTATCAATAGCATGCAGTATGATGTGTTTCGAATGAGAGATAGTTACAAAACTCAATATGCGAAGGCGTTACTTCGTAGATGACCAACAAACTCCTTACACCCTGACCCTTCTCCTCTCTAAGATTTCCCTCCGTTTCCAATTTTTGTATAAGATGTAGTTCCTCTGAACAATGTCCAAATGATGCTAGATCGCTTGCGGAACATGTCGCCAGAATAAAATATGTGGAAGTGTACAAAGCGGGACATTCTCTCTTCATTTTACAGCTACAAAATGTTTTCATTGCCGCCAATGCCAAAAAATGCCACTGTTCCTTAAGACCAAACAATGGTAGTCGTATTCTAGCAAATGATCAAGGTGAACTTTGATAAGCAGTTCCTGATAATCAGTTCTCAACACTTATCTTTATTATTAAAGTTTAACAATATAAAATTTACAAAAATAATATAAATCTCATATCCTGCAGGAGAAATAGTTACATGGAAGCCGAAAACCGTTTTTTCCCTTCCCGATCTCAAGCAGCTCTTTTGCTTCTCGCGCATTCTTTCTAAAAATCGGGACTTTCTTAAAATCCCGTGGGACACGGGATAAATTGTTAAAAAGCGAGACGTCTGGTCACCTAACACTAATGGTGACAAGATGTATTACGTTTAATCCACAGCGTTAAATCAATATTAAGCGTTCTGAATGAAGGGAAATCAAGTACTAAGTATTGAAAAATTCTTTATATCAATAAAATGAATAAAAATTTAATTCTCTCTTTTTGTCTCTCTCTCTCAAAAAAATGTCCAATACATTTTAAGGCTAAAAGGAAGCTCAGAACTTAAAAATAAATCATCAAAATCGTTAATCGGGAAAAAAAACTACTTGAGAAAAATTGCCATAATTTTTTTCCACTCTTGCCTTACGAAAAACCTCCGGCAGAAACCTTCATTATTTTTTACTTTTTCGGATGTACTTTTCCGCATTCAAGTGAACACGAGGTCAGGATTTGAGGAGGTAGAATTTTGTAAGATTATTATGTTAACGACTTTAAAATGGCTGGTAAATGGGAGCATTAAGTTACAAAGATATTCTAAGAAGCTGAGTACTAAGAATGCCTTCGTGAATCGGACCATATTGCATGGTTTTAATTGATTTAAAAAATGAACTAAATATCAGTGGCAGTACGGTAATGACGTAATTAACTCACTGCTCTTCTTTTCTAGCGAATATGTTGTTTCATGACAGTGAACTCCAATATGCTAAAGAAAAGATTCCCAAACTTTTTTTTAGCTGGACTAGCTAGTTCCCCGTAAACCTGACCTAAACTCCTCAAGACACCTTCGCAAACATACAATCTGTTTCAACAATTACAGATTCCGAAAACTCCAAAAAAGGGGTACCTGATTAAAATTAAACGCACGCTTCAGTACAAATATTCACAACAAAAGTTAAACTCAATTTTATTTACTTTTTGACTTTATACACTGCCCGGCATGGGTCAATAATCAAATCTAAGACAACGAAGAGTGAACCACAAGGAAGGAGAGCGCCAATCCTCAGGGGAGGAATGGCTGCGTGAGAGAAGAAATGGCCGATCCAGCGTATTTTACCCTTTGCCTCTCTTTTGTGTCGCAGGACGAAGGAGGACGAGCCGATCCTCCCAGCGGAAGCAACCCCTTTTTCATCGAAGATTTTATTAATCGGGAGATAAATATTACAGATGACAATCTAAATGAAATCCTCTATCTACTTTTTTAAAAAAAAATTAATATTATAATTTTTTTTTCTCTTTTTCGCTGAGAAGTTGCCATAATCGCTTTGTTCTTACGAACACCTGGTTTGGGAGCCTCTGCGCTAAGGTATCCACTGGTTGGAAACAGATTCGACGTGAACAGATTTAGAAAGGAGAGTTACACCTCAACTAGCAGCAACAAAAACTTTAATCATAAAGTTATCGAGTCCAGTGAAAAAGTAAAAAGAGACAAAGGGGAAGATAAGGACAAAAAGTATACATAAATATGTTTTTTGAAAAAAAATAACAAAACAAATATAAATGACTTTTATAAAAAGAAGAAATAAATACTAATCTAGAGGGTAAAAATTAGAGTATACATACAGCTCTTATTTTTTTTTGTAAAGATAAAAGAAATAAATAAATTAATTTGTTTATTGGAAGAGGCCAAATTCTAAAAAAAGAGATCTAATTCTCAGTAGTATTAATAAAAATTTAAGAATAATATAAATACGATAAACATGCGTTTTATTCTCAATATAGAAATATGTAAAGAACTCCAGATTCAATCTCTTTCGCCTATCTCCATTGATTTAATTTTCATGGTCCTCTTAAGACTCACGTTGCATTCAAAGAATAACTCTCTCTCTCTCTCTCTCTGAGTGTGTGTCAACCTAACCTGATCCCGAACTGGTCCCTTGGTCAAACTCATAAGCCTCATAATAAACACATAACAAACATTTCAAATCAAATCCTCTTGAATTCAGCTTTCTCATTCAATTCAGGGGTTCTCACACTGTGGTAAGTGCAAGGTGTGGTTATTAAATAACGATACTGACGCTTCAAAACATTTTGTGTTAATATCATATATATTTGCTTATTATCACGCTCAATATACACCCCTCCTCTATTCCTTCACCACTCGATGCAAATCTTCCATTGTTCGAAACAATGATGGAAGTCTTCTGTCAGAGCCTATAGGGCGCGAGACTCAAATATTGTTCTTTTTAATGCAAATTTCACTTCAACATGGGATGTTGTACTTGGCTAGAAACCTCTTGACAGACGACTTGTCTTTCCACTTTTCGGGTCATTTATTCTTTCACGGAGGTCAGGAAGAGCGTGAAGGTAGCAATGTTGATTAATAGTTTTAACATCAGGAACCCAGTGTAGGTAAATAATCCCATGATTTGATTTGCTCTTTCGAAACATTAATTTCCAATTTGCTCATTCGAGCTATTTCGACCCACGGTAAAGATTGGCTCTTCCAGTGCATGGATTGGCGCTTCGTTTCAGGATCATAAGTAACAAACCACGATTCGTCATACATTATTATCCCTTCCAATTAATTTGGGTCATTTTCAATGGCATTCAAAGTGTCAGTACAAACAATTTTGCGGGCTTCTTGTCGTTCAAACGTATGAATGTTAGACACCATTTTGGCACACACTTTTTGTGTTTTAAAATTGTTATGCAAAATATTTGCCGTATGGATTTTTTGCCAATTCCTACAGTCTGAGCAATCACAGGAATACTTAACCGATGATCAGATTGAACCAGATTACCGATTTTTTCGGTATTGTCCTCCGCTTTTGACGTGGAAGAGCGACTCAGGCGTAAATCATCTTCAACGTCTTCTCGGCCATCTTGAAAACGCTTTAACTACCCAAAAACACGTGTACGCGATAAACATTCATTGCTTACACTTTTTTCAATAAATTATAAATTTCAGTAGTGGTTTTTCCAAGTTTCATGGAAATTTCACAGCAAAACATTGCTCTATTGTTACACTTATCATTTTTCAGGCGAAATAATAAAAAAAATAACTCTTATGCAATCAAAGCTATGGCTATACGGATATGTTTACAGAAGAGAGAGGCATTGCATCCGAAAAAGAAAACCTCATGCTAAATAGCTGTCGGTCGCTAGCGTTTCACGCATGTGTACTTCTGTAGTAGTGTCAGTCTCGTTATTTAATATCCTTACCTCGTTTTTCTCTTTGGGTGCACAAAGTCTTACAAAATGGTGCATGAGATGTTAAGACGTGAGATGCTAAAGAATAAACAGCAATACAAGATGTAATGTATATGTGTAATTTATGACTCTTCCCTTTGGGGCCGCGCGCGAACGTTTGATCTTCATAACCAGCCGAGAGTTAAAATGACAGAGAAAAAAAAATTTGTATTTACTACATTTACTCACAAACACACATTTACTATATTTTCATATGTTTGAGGTTAATTTCAAACATTTTAATAAACGCATTAACATATACGCCAGTAAGCTGTGTTCTTTCCTTCTGCGTCTACATTTCTACTTGAATCTGTAATTGCTCAACAGCATCATATGACATCAAATCGCATATCTTATTCAATATTCAAAAAAAAAATTCCATTTTTAGTTATCTTAGCGGCAGTTTTTAAGTCAAGGAGTAAAAATTTATCTCGATGATCAATCGAATGGTAAAATCTAGCTAAAGGTCAGTTGATCACAGAAGATACTAAAACACACAAGTAAACATAACAGATAATTGTCATGGGTCTAAGTACATTGGCTTGAAATCTAGAGAAATAATTTTTTATTAGAAAAAAAAGTGGGTCTCATAGAAATTTAAGATACACTTTTTTTGTTCAATTCTGCATTTGTAAGATATTTCTAGTAAGAAAAACAGAGAATATTTTAACATAATATAAATAATTTTAAAAAATTGAAAAGGACAAAAGAGTCAAAAATATTTTTTCATTAAGATTATAAGGAACTGGATAATACTTTATAATAATCAAAAAAAGAATTACGTATACGTAATTAAGAGACTCTTGCTCTTTCGTTTCTGTGTATTTGTGAGATATTTGTACTAAAAAAAAAAACCCGAAAATATTTCAATATAATACAAATAATTTAAAAGAATTGAAAAGGTCTAAGGCGTTGGGAAAGAAATCTATCTTAAAAGTATAAAGAACTGATCAAAATATAACTTTATAAAAACTTTATAAAATTTTTATATAAAAATTTTTAAAAAAAATCTGATAAATACAATAAAATACTTTATTACTAAATACTGAAAAGATCAAGTTTGTCAAAAAAAAGGGGGGAAAACATTTAACGGTTTGCACATGTATCGAAAAGTTTGTGAACAGTAGTTATAAGACAAAATAAAATTAAGAAAAAAATTATGTTCAGTTTGTATTAATATGGCCTTTAGTAGAGCTGTATGGTTACGTACTTCATCATGTTGAACCATGATATAGCGATAAGGACAACATTTGAGTTGGTACCTCTTCTCTAAATTCCGTCTTTTCCATGTGAGGACTCCGTACTACTTAATCTACAATAGTCTATTATTCTGCACGACTATTCTTTCGTGAAACTAAGATTTGCAGCCCTAACTCAACTGGGAAGCATTTCTGCTCAGAAAATTCTTAACAATTCCTTAAAAAAATCGTTAATTCATTTCACTTAACCCGTTCGTGGCTATTCGGTCATTCGACGTGCATCCAAATATAGAATAGATACTAGAGTATCTGCATGTAGATTATCGAGTTCATGATAGTTCTGCAGCTGATTGCTATCAATACATATTTAAGCTATCGATATATGAGATCTGAAGTTACTGGCAGATCTCTTCTAGAGCCATATCGAAACGGTGTAAGTGTGCGAGTAGATAGTCGTGTCCTTTCGCAAGACTGAAACGCGTGACAGCCTCATAACGTTCCAAGTGCAATAGAACACGTCCCCGTGTGGCAAGGCACTCCCATCTTTTGTATTTACTCAAGTTCTTGAGGGTGTCACTAATTTGTATAAGTTCCGCTAATTATACTTTTCTTTTTCCTGAATTTTTGTGTAAAAAACGTCATTTTCTATCCTCCTCCTAGTTGAACTACTTTTACTGCACACCTACGGGGCGATTTCTGTTACAAAGTATGTAGTGAGATGTAGTGAGAAGGAATCCGAAGAATCACTAATATATTAAAAGTCCGCGAGTAATAGGATGCTGGGTGAGATAAGAGACAACAGTTAAGTAGTACTTCATATTAATTAGTAAAAGACTGGTGAGGGTAACTCCAACAGGCGTAGTAGATATAGTGAATATTGATAGCTCTATTAAATGTTCGGTTAAAACTTTATTCGTCAATTTATTTGATATCTAGCTGAACTTTAATTATTTGAGACATTTATTAGTAATGGAACAAATTAACCTTAATAATGAGTCAACGGTGGCGAATTCGCTACAACATGACGAGGACGATGCCTGAGTTGGCCACTTTCTTACACACTATATCAACGAGGACTTATAGTATCTATAGATTTGGCATACAACTGCTCAAAATACCATGAATCTTAAATGGTGTCAAGATAAAAAAAAAATTAATTGACTTTGATAACTTCATTTTACCGTGTATTCATGTTTTTATTCCCTGTCAAGTTCTCCAAAAAGTAGAATCGTTCAAAAAGAATATTAATTAGCATTAAGTCGGCGTACTTCTGAGCCCTGAGCTCTACAGAAGTATTGCTATCAAGAAGATAAAATGTCTTCTTCAAGTTCCAAATGTATTTTTATTTACAAGCAAAATCTTACAAACAAGTACAAAGACGTTGCCAATGTTAACAACAAAAAGAATAAAAACAGATGATTTTGCTGTAAAAATCAATTATAAAATTAAGTATTAAAATAAGAGAAACCGATAAATTATTTTCAAGCAGACAGTAATATTATGTTCAGTTATTATAATAAAAAACAGATTATAAAATATTAAATTTAATATATATATATATATATATATATATATATATCAGCGATGTAAATGCAACAAAATGTAAATAAAACGCGACAGAGATAAACAACGACGTAAATAAAACAAAAATTGGCGGATGTAAAAGTTATGTACAGAATAGAAAATGATTAAAATTTCCAGAAAAATTTAATGATTTATTTCAGAGTTACAAAGTAAAGAGCTCAATAAGGAGTTAACCTACCTCTAGCCTGAATGCAAGCTGCCACACGGCGTGGCATAGAGTAATAAAGCTCCCTGATGAGTTCCTGCGGAACTGTCAAATTTACTCCAATTGTCGGGCTAGGGCATCAATTTTCCTTGGTAGATGCAGTCGCTTTCCCATCATATTCCAGACATGCTCGATTGAAGAGAGATCTGGCTGGCCAAGGAAGTGTTTGACAAGCTGTAAGACAGTTCATAGTAGCACATGCCTGGCATTATCTTGGTGTTCTGGTATTATCTTGCTAAAAAATAAGGATAGCAAAAGCAACGGTAGCAAACGGGTCTCAGAATGTCGTCGACGTACCGCTCTGCTGTAAGTGTGCCTTTAACGACGCCCAAAAGGGTCAGGATATCAAGGGAAATGGCACCCCAGACCATAACTCCTAGATGAGGGCCTGTGTGGCGTGCAATAGTGAAAACAGGATTTGCCATGGGCGTCTCCAGACACGTCTTCGATGATCACCAGGACACAGAAGCGAGATTCGTCGCCAAACATTATATGTCCTCAGTCAGCCTCATTCCAACCTAATCAAGCCAAGCACCACTGTCAACTGGTTCGACAGTGTGCAGACGTGAGTGGCAAATGACGTAGCGGTCCGTACGAGAGTAGATTTCGTTGTGTCAACCGTCCGTGAATGGTCCTGGTAGACACTCATGTGTGGGCCGCACGTCTGATGTTTGATAACGATGAATCAGGCGCTATGACATCTTCTCTGACAATAACTCTGTCCTACCGATCTGCTGTAGCCCTAGATCGACCGCTACTATCATGTTGTTGAACTCTGCCCTCTTTTTCACTCATTCTTGCCAGCATCTTCTAATCGCCACATCGCTTCGACCAATATGACGAGCGATTCTCCGATTTGCACAACCTGCCTCTTTTAATCCAATGATACTACCTTTTTCAAACTCTGATAGTTGCTCGTAATGAGCTCGAATCATGCGGTGAGGCATTTTTTCACTCGTTCAAAGGTATCCTAAATCGCAATGCAACAGAAAATTTGACCATCAGATTGAGAATCGGTTCTTACATACGTCTGGTGAGTGAGCAGTTCCGATGCACTGTAGCTCCTGCTATTCGTTCATTAATACCAAATGGACACCAAATTTTATTCATTTGCATGTTCGGTCCAAATGTCTGTCTTTGCGTACAAAATTTCATTACAATCGAGAAACTCCTTCTTGGTGCGTTGTTTTTTTAAGGGGGGGGGGTTAGAATGTATAACTTAAGCAAGTTACATGCAATTAGTATAATCATAATGTATTACAATGTCAATCTTTTGAACCTAAAACTGTGTATTCTTTATTTTATGCCCACACATTTCCGTTGACGCCCTTTTCTTTAATCAACATTTTAACACATATAAATAAAAGGGAAACGTTTTGAGAAATACATGAACCAAAAATGATTTTCTCGTTGTTTCAAAAATCTTTACTTGATTCTACATATATATATATATATATATATATATATATATATATATATATATATAT
>BMAW01005179.1:26110-160258 GCA_019974015.1 Nephila pilipes
AGTACGTAATAATTATGTTCAAATAAGCTTATCTCTAAAGGGCTTTTTAGGGGTGGGGTGGGAAGATATTTAAACTTACCTATTAACAGATGAAAATGAGAAAGCTGAGACATGAAACTGAAGAAATTTTGAAATTTTTAGCAGAATTCCTTCCCCTCTCACCTCCCTCAAAAACTAAACAAATGCAATCAAATAGAAATATTGGATATAAACATCTTAAAGCTGTTTTTCTATCTCGTATATGGTTGAAATTTACATAAATGCAAACAATTCTGTCTACAAAACTGTAAAATTACTTTTGCTTGAAAGAAATATTTAATTCATTCAAGAAAGTAATATATCCTCCAATAAAATCTGCTTGGGCCACATCATTAAATATTTGAGCCAGTAACAAACAAATATAGATACCAATGCTTTACAGTAAAATTGTGGCGACGTGGCTAGTAGATTGAATAGCCACTAACGTTCTTTCTGTTAGGTTGTGGTTTCAAATGTTGTGCTACCAAGACTTACTCAAACCCGTGTAACAGGCTGATTCAAGTTAAATCCGCTTTCAAAATCCTCCCTTTGACGTGTGGAAGTTTGGAGTGGGAGGTACCAGCTCATGCGTCGTCCTCTACTTGATTAGGTTCAAAATCACGAGTACCGTCGCCTAATCTAGCTACTTCCTAAATGTGACGTTAATAAGCAATTACAATCAAATTGTAAGAAAATTATGGAATACGAATCTGTGTAATCAAGATTGATAGAGTCCTTATACAATTTAGGCTTCTACTGCCGTATTCAGTTCTCTCAGAAGATTTCTTAAAAATGTTTCATTGTTTCTTTTCAATAATCGTACTGTATCTGTGTTTTGAAAGAAAATTTAATTCTTTAACGATTTTATGTCAAACAAATGTTCATTTCTCAAACCATTGGCTTCTAACATTTCCCCATAGTCATTATATTTTCTGATTAATTTTAAGTAAATGGTTTAAGAAATTAGGGAAAAATCTAAATTTTCCTCAGAAATTATTTCATAAAGTACGCCATTTAACTGGCGTTTGAAATGATCACTAAAACAATTGTTTGTAACTCGTGATCATCGAGTAAATAGAATATGGTAACACCATTCAATAGATCGATTTCTCATCTTTTATTGGTCTATAATATGTGATCTATTGAAAGAAGGAAATAAACTATATCTCTACCAAAGCTACATCTGCTCAGACCTCACAGCCGGCAACGTAATAATGGTTTGAAATTTACAACCGGCTATCAGCCAGTAATATGTAATGGGTTAAATTATAAGCTCATGAATAATAAACTATATTTAAAATCGTGTATTTGAAGAGAGTAGGTATTTCATTGGCAAAGATGTATTTCTGCTGATCAGAATTTTTCGGAAAAATTCGAGTCTATATCTATATCTCAAAAACGAAAACTAAAACTAAATATTCCTTTCAATCTTTCTTTATTTATAATATTTTTCCCTTTCTTCCTTAAGAGGCACTTAAATGATTTTGTTATATCACTTTTTCGGCAACTATTTGAAGGTCAAGTTTCATCGTTCCCTTTCACCGATCTTTTGGTTCTTGTTTGGTCTTTATTCAGGTGCAAGTCAAATTTCCGTCTGGTCCGTGAGTCTAAAAACCAATAAAGCACCTTTGCCAGCGCCCTGTAATTGAATAAAGTTCGAAACGTAGATTAAAACCACAAACTCGATTGTCTAAATCAGAGTTTTAGCGGATCTTCATAAGCCCAGGTGTCTTCGAGGTCATTTCAATGAGGTGATACCTTTAACATACTTGTAATGGGATACTAGTAACTAAGTATATGTAGAGCTTCTGAGAAAATAATTAGACAGTTTGTTTTCAAAGTTTGTTCAATGATTATCCTCAATTTTTTCTTTTAAATCATTTTAACCACGACTTACATTTAAATCGAAAATTTAACGACCCATCGATTTGTCATTTGGATGGATGGAATATTTTTAGTTTGGTAGTTTGTTTTGATTCGTCATTTTTGAATTGTGTTTTAGTATCTCGGATATCAATGCCATGAATTCAAACCAATAACCAGCCTGTTTCGTCGATGCTTCTAACACAGAGTAACATTGCCTTAGACGTGTTTCCCCAACTTTTTGCGGCCCAGTTTTCTTTTGATTCTTTCATAACGTACTTAAAACATATTTGCGTATAGGAGCTTATTGGTAAAATAAAATATTTTGATGTTAATACAATTATACGTATTTTATAATTGCTTATAAAATTATTACAAAATAATGTGATGCGATTGGAAGATTTTGCCATCAAAGGACTCTTTTCTCTGCAAAGCTATTAAAATTTATTTAACTTTAATTTATTATATTACATGATCTATTACAAAGCCCTTTGTTGGATAAGACAAATCAATATTATTTGACTACAAGACATGACCAAGAAGAGTCAAATTAAAGAAAATGTTGAAAAATTTTGAGACAAAAAGTTGCTGCTTGACTGTCTTAAAATTCTGAAAATTTCATTCATTTTCATCATCTCTTGAATCCTGAATATGAGTTTAAGAATTTATCAATAGGCTGGTAAGTAAAATATTCAATTTTTATATATTATTTTATATTTATTCCTCAAATGAATAATTTAACAAATTTTTTGACATTTCTTACTGTGAAGTAGGGCGTCAAACATATATATACTTCTTCTATTCTATATAAAATTTAGGAGGAATTTATTATAACATTTTCAAATCAAACTATTACTGGTAAACAAACATCAATATGCATAAAAACAAAATTTTGAAAGTGTTCAAAACGACACATTTATATTTAACTAAACTATTAGCCTCTTCGGCGATTAATTGGAAAAATAAAATTTTATGAAGAAAATGTTCTTAAGTTTAGTGGACAGGTTCTTAGTTTATAAGCTGTATACTAAATCATCGTTGCATAAAAATATTTTTACATTAATGATGTATCCATACGCAGCATTGCTTCTACGTTTTGATCTTGGGTAAATCTAATATGCACCAACCATTGTGTATGCTGTATCGCTTATACAAACCCACACATTTCTTCAAATCAGATTACCAAAGTATTCCTTCTGAAATTTTAACTCGGATGTGATACAATAATAATCGTCCTACAATAAAAAATATAGATTATCATCTCAGGCGGAGAGCATGCTAAACGCCTCTTTTTCTGTTCCTATGTAGAGTGATTTTTGGAAAAAAAACAGATAAAACAGATAAAGTACTTCATGAAGAAAGCAAATGAAATTCATATCGATTTTCAGAACCTACTAGGGAGACTCCGGTCCTGCATATTCAAGTGTTGCAAGCGGACAGAAGGTTTAAATTTAGTTAGGGAGCAGAAGATGCTTCGTTAAATAGATGCTGACGAAGGCAACAGCGATCAATCTCGAATCAAAGGAAAGATAAGAAGAAAACAACTAGATGGTACAAACAACCGAACTGTCAGATGAGATCAGAAAACATTATAAGGAAAGACATGATACATGAGCTAATGGCTAATGCAAAGTCATTTCAGACAATGAAACGAGAGGAAAATAAATGATAAAAGCAAAGACTGCAAATTCAGTAAATTAGAAGGATCGTATTGCACTGTATAACAATGTGTGCAGTTTTTTCATTATATGATGTTTTAGAAGTTTTATTAAGAGAGACAATATATAACTGACAATCTAAATAAAAACTTCACCAATTTTTAAAATTCTTTTTTGCTTTTTAAGCTGTGTGGCATGACCTTTTTCTTTTCATTTCACCATAGGTTGAAATGGTAGGCTTTTTCGCCTTCTCCATGCCATGAGACAAATACGATTGTTATTTGTTGAGAGTACAAGTTTTCTTTTCCCAGTCACGTGCTGTTCAAAAGCTAGCTTCAGGTCTGACTGTATCTCAATGTCTTCAATAGAGTTACAGAAAATTTAAAATTTAGGGAACATTTCAAGGAGATTTAGTTTGTATTTGCTTCTTCCAGCTCTATACATTAATGTTCTTAGTCTTAACTAGTTTTAAAACAACCCTTTAACAGAATATATATAACTAGTAGTATCTAGAATGCTTAATTTGCGCAATGATCATCTAAGATGTATTACCATCAAAAATTATTGCAAAAGTACAAAGAAATGCTCTTGGAGATCACCAACTGAAGTGAGAATTTCTGAAGCTATATAAGCATCATGGAACAGACATATGTTATATTTTGACTGAGGTGGTATTGAATAAATTACATGCTAGATGGATGGTGCAACTTTTTACGCTCATTTGACCGAAGATTGTTCAAAATATGAGGTCTCTTAATCAACCTCATGATGCTTCTCAGTGCGATGTTAACAACCAATCCCATCACAATTGTTAACAAAAGATCAATTACACTCGAATTCAATGCTTGAATGATATTTGGTCATTTTCATTAAAACCACAGAAATTTTGCGTTGGTCCGTTACTACGATAGAATGTGTCCATTATTATCTCCGAAACACAACTAGCTTGATACAGTGGAACATGGTGACTTTCATCCCAAAGAAAACAAAGTATGTAAGTCAGCTGGAAAGGTCAAGACATCATTTTTTTCATGAGGATACGAAAGGTGCGGTTAGATTTTCTCCACTGGTTAAATAGATACGGAAAATGCTACTCGCTTCCTGGACCGATACAGTAAAATGATGAAAAAAAGTTCAGGTTTATCTGGGAGAATCATCTTTTCATCAAGACAATGCGCGCCCTACACTGAGTCGTTTTCATGGTAAAATATACAAGAACTGAGTATGATTGTTGCCTAATCCACTTATTCACCTCATATGTCCACGTGGATTTCCTTTTCTTTCTAACTCAAATTTTCCTTGGTGGACAAAAATTCTCTTCGATTGAAGAGCTGATGGCCGTCTTTATTTGCAGGTGCAAGATCTAAATTTGTTAGAATAAAGACATTATAGAATATCTGATGGACCAAGAACATAGAAGTGCACAGGAAAACTACAGTGAAAAATATTCAATGAGTTCAGGACCTTATTGTACTTCATTCAAGGACTTTCAAACTATCCTCTATGATTTTGAAGTGAATGATATCTATGGGCAGAAGGTATTATAACCTGGCACTTTCTTCGTGATTCATGATTCGATCTACCATTTAGGAAATTCTGTCTTGGTGAACCTCAAGAAAGATTTCTATCTGTTCTGACTATCATTGATGTTGATTGGCGTTTGAAATGAAGAGTTTCACTTATATTTAGGATGTAAATTATTTGTGCATCAATTCTAGTAACATAATATTGAAAACTAAATAAAATCAAAATAAAGCAAGATTGTAATACGTAATAATTTTAATTTTTTTCAAATTAAATTCCTCCTATTTTTTTTCCCTTTTTATTTTAATTTTCATTTTTTTTTTTAACCACTTTCACCACCTACTTTTAATTTTTTTTTTTTTTTTTTTTGATAATTTATTAATTAATTTTGTTTTAATTTTTTGAAAGGTGACCTCGAATACGTAATAATTATGTTTAATACAAATAGCTTATCTCTAAAAGGGCTTTTTTTAGGGGGTGGGGTGGGGAAGATGTTTAAACTTTACCTATTAACAGATGAAAATGGGAAAAGCTGAGACATGAAACTGAAGAAATTTTGAAATTTTTTACCGGAATTCCTTCCCCCTCTCACCCCCTCCCTCCAAAAAAACTAAACAAATGCAATCGGAAATAGAAATATTGGAATGTACCTAAACATCTTAAAGCTGTTTTTTTCTATCTCGTATAGTTGAAATTTTACATAAATGCTTAAACAATTCTGTCTACAAAAACTGTAAAAATTACTTTTTGCTTACGAAAGAAATATTTAATTCATTAAACCAAAGTAATATATCCTCCAATAAAATCTGCTTGGGCACAAATACATCATTAAAATTTAATTTGAGCCGTAACAAAACAAATATAGATACCAATGCTTTACGTAAAATTGTGGCGACGGTGGCCTAGTGATTATGATTAGACCACCGTAACGTTCTTTCTGTTAGGTTGTGGTTTCAAATGTTGGTGCTACCAAAGACTTCCCACTCAAACCCGTGTAACGAGGCTGATTCAAGTTAAATCTGTCGCTTTCCAAAAATCCTCCCTTTGACGTGGTGTGGAAGTTTGGAGTGGGAGGTACCAGCTCATGCGTCGTCCTCTACTTGATTAAGGTTCAAAATCACGAGGTCCGTCGCCAGTAGCTCTAGTGCTACTTCTAAATGTGACGTTAATAAGCAATTACAATCAGAATTGTAAGCAAATTATGGAATGCGAATCTGTGTGTAATCCAAAAGTTGATAGAGAGTCACTTATACAATTTAGGCAACTATGCTATGCATTCCATTCGTCTCAGAAGATTTCTTAAAAATGTTTTCATTGTTTCTTTTTTCAATAATCTAGTACTGTATCTGTGTTTTTGAAAAGAAAAAAATTTAATTCTTTAACGATTTTTATGTCAAACAAATGTTCATTTCTCAAACCATTGGCTTCTAACATTTCCCCCATAGTCTACCTTATATTTTCTGATTAATTTTAAGTAAATAAGTTTTAAGAAAATTAGGGGAAAAAAATCTAAATTTTTCCTCAGAGAGGTATTTCATAAGAGAAGTACGCCATTTTAACTACAGCGTTTGAAATGATCACTAAAAACAATTGTTTGTAACTCGTGATCTATCAAGTTAAATAGAATATGGTATACACCATTCAATAGATCGATTTCTCATCTTTTTATTGGTCTATAATATGTCGCTATCTATTACAGAAAGAAGGAAATAAACTATATCTGCTCACCAAGAAGCTACATCTGCTCAGACCTTCTCACAGCCGGCAACGTAATAATGGATTTGAAATTTACAACCGGCTATCAGCCGGCTGTGTAAGCCAATGGGTTAAGAATTATAAGCTCATGAAGTATAAACTAAAACTATATTTAAAATCGTCGCTTATTTGTAATGAGAGAGAGTAGGTATTTCGGCAAAGAAGGTATTTCTGCTGATCACGAAATTTTTCGGGAAAAAATTCCGAGTCTATATGTAATCTCCAAAAACGACACGAAACTAAAAAACTAAATATTCCTTTCAATCTTTCTTTTTATAAACCCTTTTCTCATATTTTTTTCCCTTTTCATCCTTAAAAGAGGCACTTAAATGATTTTTTGTTTATATCCGTACCTTTTCCGGCAACTATTTGAAGGTCAAGTTTCATATACGTTCCCTTTCACCGACGATCTTTTGGTTCTTGTTTTGGTCTTTATTCCAGGTGCAAGATCAAATTTCCGTCTGGTCCGTGACGATCTAAAAAACCAATAAAAGCACCTTTGCCCAGCGCGCCTGTAATTTGAATAAAAGTTCAGAAACGTGATTAAAAACCACAAACTCGATTGTCTTCAGAAATCAGAGTTTTTAGCGGATCTTCATAAGAAACGCCAGGTGTCTTCGAGGTCATTTCTGAAGTGGAGGTGATACCTTTAATATTGCACGTATGCCTACATGGGATACTAGTAAGCAATAAGTATGTAGGGAGCTTCCTTGAGAAAATAATTGAGCCAGTTTTGTTTTCAAAAGTTTGTTCAATGATTATCCTCAATTCTTTTTTCTTTTTAAATCATTTTAACCACGACTATGCACATTTTAAATCGAAGAATTTAACACAGACCCATCGATTTGTCATTTGGATAGAATTAGGAATATTTTTTTTAGTTTTGGTAGTTTGTTTGATTCGTCATTTTTACCTTGTGTTTGGCACAACATATCTCGTGATATCAATGCCATAAATTCAAACCAATCAACCAACCTGTTTCGTCGTGCTTCTAACACAGAGGTAACATTGCCTTAGAGCAGTGTTTCCCCAACTTTTTTTTTGCGGCCCAGTTTTTCTTTTAGGATTCTTTTTCATAACGTACTTAAAACATATTGCGTATTATGAGACTTATTGGTAAAAAATAAAATATTATTTAGATGTTAATACAATTATCACGTATTTTAATAATTGCTTATAAGAAATTATTACAAAAATAATATGTGATGCGATTGGAAGATTTTGCCATCAAAAGGACTCTTTTCTCTGCAAAGCTATTAGTAAAATTTATTTAACTTTAATTTATTATATTTACATGATCTATTACAAAAGCCCCTTTGTTGGATAATAAAGACAAATCAATAATTATTTGACTACAAGACATACCAAGAAGGAAGTCAAATTAAAAAGAAAATGTTTGAAAATTTTGAGACAAAAAAAAAAGTTGCTGCTGCCCGACTGTCTTAAAATTCTGAAAAATTTCATTCATTTTCAGTCATCTCTTGAATCCTGAATGCATATGATTTAAGGTAATTTATCAATAGGCTGGTAAGTAAAATATTCAATTTTTTATATATTATTTTTATATATTTATTCACTCCAATGAAATAATTTAACAGAAATTTTTTATGACATTTCTTACTGGTGAAAGTAGGCGTCAAACATATATATATATATATATATATATATATATATATATATATATATATACATTCTATATAAAATTTAGGAGAAATTTATTATAACATTTTTCAAAATCAAGCTTATTACTGGTAAAAGCAAGCATCAAATATGCATGCAAAAACAAAATTTTGAAAAGTGTTCAAAAACGACATTTTATATTTAACTAAACTATTAGCCTCTTCGGCGATTAATTGGAAAAATAAAATTTTTATGAAGAAAATGTTCTTAAGTTTAGTGGACGAGTTCTTAGTTTATAAGCTGTATACACTAAATCATCGTTGCATTTAAAAAAAATATTTTTTTTTACCGTTAATGATGTATCCATACGCAGCATGGTGCTAACGTTTTGATCTTCGGGTAAGTCTAATATGTGCACCAACCATTGTGTATGCTGTATCGCTTATACAAACCCACACATTTCTTCAAATCGGAATTACCAAAAGTATTCACTTCTGGTACAACTCGGATGTGATACAATAATAAGTCGTCCTACATTAATAAAAATATAGAGTATCAGCTCTCCAGGCGGAGAGCATGCTACGAACGCCTCTTTTTTTTTTTTTTTTTTTTTTTTTTTCTGTTCCTATGTAGTGATTTTTGGGGAAAAGGAAAAAAAAAACGAGATTTAAAACAGATAAAGTACTTCATGAAGAAAGCAAATGAAATTCATATCGATTTTCAGAACCTACTGGGAGACTCCGGTCCTGCATATTCAAGTGTTGTCAAGCGGACAGAAGAGTTTAAATTTAGTTAGGAGAGCTTAGAAGATGCTTCGTTAAATTAGATGGCTGACGAGCAACAGCGAGTCAATGCTCGAATCAAAGGAAAAGATAATGACAGAAAAAGCAACTAGATGGTACCAAACAACGAACTGTCAAATGAGATGAAAACATTATAGGAAAGACATGTACATGAGCCCCTAGGCTAATGCAAAGTCATTTCGAACAAATGAAACGAGAGGAGAAGAAAATAAATGATAAAAGCAAAGAGAAAGCTGCAAATTCAGTAAAATTAGAAGGATCAGTGATACAACTGTATTAACAACTGTGTGCAGTTTTTCATTATATGATGTTTTTAGAAAGTTTTTATTGATAGAGAGGACAATATTATAACTGACAATCTAAATAAAAACTTCCACCAATTTTTAAAAATTCTTTTGCTTTTTAAGCTGTGTGGCTGACATGACTGTTTTCTTTTTCGTACCAATGGTTGAGAATTGCAGCTTTCGGCAACTACTCTGCATGCCATGAGACAAATACGATTCGTTGTATTTTGTTGAGAGATTTTAGGTTTTCTCTTTCCCAGTCACGTGCTGTTTCAAAAGCTGCCGGTCTGACTGTATCTCAATGTCTTCAATAGAGTTACAGAAAATTTAAAGAAATTTAGGGAACATTTTCAAGGAGATTTTAGTTTGTCTGTTTGCTTCTTCCAGCTCTATACATTAATTTCTTGGTCTAACAGTTTTAAAAACAACCCTTTAACGAAATATATATAATCTAGTAGTAATAATCCTAGAATGCTTAATTTGCGCAATGATCATCCAAGATGTGTTACCATCCAAAAAATTATTGCAAAAGTACAAGAAATGCTCTTGGAGGATCACCAACTGAAAGTTCGAGAAATTTCTGAAGCTATAAGAATATCATGTGAACGAACATGTTATATTTTGACTGAGGAATTGGTATTGAATAAAATTACATGCTAGATGGATGGTGCAACTGTTAACGCTCATTTGACCGAGATTCAAAATATGAGGTCCGTCGCCAATAACCCTCATGATGCTTCTCAGTGCGATGTTAACAACCAATCACCATCACAATTGTTAACAAAAGATCAAAACTACATCAGAATTCAAATGCTTGAATGATATTTGGTCCATTTTCAGTAAAACCCACAGAAATTTTGCGTTGGTCCGTTACTACAGATAAGATATGTGTCCATTATTATACTCCGAAGACAAAACAACAGCCGATACAGTGGAAACATGGTGACTTTCATCCCCCAAAGAAAACAAAGATGATAACAGTCGGCTGGAAAGGTCATGGCATCATTTTTCTGGGATACGAAAGGGATTCTGACGTTAGATTTTCTTCCCACTGGTTAAATAATTACGGAAAATGCTACTCGCTTCCTGGACCGACTACAGTAAAATGATATGAAAAAAAAAGTTCAGGTTTATCTGGGAAGGAAGTCATCTTTCATCAAGACAATGCGCGCCCTACACATGAGTCGTTTCATGGTAAAAATACAAGAACTGAGGTATGAATTATTGCCTAATCCACCTTATTCACCTCATATGACTCCACGTGATTTCCTTTTCTTTCCTAACTCAGAATTTTCCTTGGTGGACAAAAATTCTCTTCGATTGAAGAGCTGATGGCCGATCTTTATTTTGCAGGTGCAGAGGAATCTAAATTTTGTTATAGAATAAAGACATTAGAATATCGATGGACCAAGAACATAAGTGTACAGGAAAACTACATTGAAAAATAGCTTCAATGAGTTCGGTTCTTATTTTGTACTTCATTCCGAGGACTTTTCAAACTATCCTCATATGATTTGCGAGTAATGATATCATGAGGCGAAGGTATTATAACCTGGCAACTTTTCTTCGTGATTCAATATCAAGTTTCGATCTACCATTTAGGAAATTCTGTCTTGGAACAACTCAAGAAAGATTTCTATGTTCTGCACTATCATTGATGTTGATTGGTTTGAAATGAAGGAGTTCCACTTATATTTAGGAACATTAAATTATTATGTGCATCAATTCTGAAACACTAATATTGAAAACTAAATGAAATCCAAAATAAAGCAAAGGATTTATCTGATCTTAAAGGACAAATAGTACATGGATTTATGTACTGTCATTAGGTGCGTGAAATACCCTGTGTAGACAGGTTTTGATTAATTATTTTATTAATGTCTCACTTTTCGCCACACGAGGACAAATGACAAATTATGACAGACCTCATAATTTGAACTTCGATCAAGTGACGAGAACGACACCTGATACCTCCCTCTTCAAACTTTCACACTACGCCATTGAGTGGACTTAGGGCATCGATAGAGTTAGAGTGTATCAATTATGCTTCACGGTGAGTCTTTAAAAGCACGAGGCCCCGAAACTGCGACTCGATGGAAACAATACCGGTCGCATGTTCTGGACTATGATCATTAGACTACCGCGGTCACTTGGCGTAGCACGGGCTTGAAAGATTTCTTTTAACAAAATTTTATTGATTGATTTAAATGTAAGTCCTTAAGGGAGTTAAAGTTTTCAATGAAACTCTGTCATTCCTTTGTTAAAGAAAAAAATTCAATAATTTATAAAATAATAATAATCAGTACCTCTTTCTCTTAACTTCTCGCCACATTACATCTATTAACAGCAGGTTTGGACCAAAGACCAAATATTCTTTGAGACCGTGTTGGATATTAACGCGTTTTAAATTCTGCCTCAGGTCTCCTACGTCCTCTTATAGGGTTGGAGCAGTGAGATGCCAGCACAGACTTAAATCTCGTTATCTGATTATGGCTCAGTATTACTTAGTCAATAGCCCTCCTCTTGCTTCTAATGCGACATTGATAAGCACATTTATCAATCTTTAGAACAGAAATCATACTGTCGTGCGAACATAGTTTTAAGTTCATATATAATCAATCTATGCCATTATTTCTTCAATCATTATAATTGAAGGGGGAAACTTTTTCGTTGGATAAAAACACGATGAAAGGAAAATACGAAGCAGTGATAATCGGTGGTGTTCCCCTAAAAGAGGAGGGCAACAGGGGACATCTGTCCCAAAGCCAACATCCAGAGGACGCCAAATAGATATTACGATATCATAAAATGAAATGTTTGTCATTCTTAAATGCACTAAAAAATAAATAAAAAGTCATTCCATTATTTCATCTGCAGGAGGATATCGTTTTCCAAAGATTTTTATTTCTTTATGATCGTACCTGAAATCATACATGGCACAGGAAGGATTAAGAGCCTTGGCTTTGCTGAGTGTGAAGCGGTAACGCACATACAGCATATATTTTGATGAACCAATCGATAAATCTGCAGCGGTAAATGCTAGGAAAAATTCATTTTGAAGTTAATAGTTACATTTAAAGATTATGCAATAAATTATTTTTCGGTTTTGTACTAACTTCATTTTCAGGTTATTCCAATGCAATGTTTAAAGTTTTTGTAAAGTTGCTGTAGAATAATGGTTTAGAATAATTATATTTTTGAACTATCATTGCTGTCTTAATTAGTTTTGTTAAAAGGCGAATTGTTTAATGAAAAGTCCGGTAACTCCGCCTTCATAACGTCAAAAATCCGACGTATTGAAGTTAATTCAGTTACATGCCAGTGTGTGTCTATAAGAAGATATTTTTTAAATTGTTATGAAAGAGAGAGAAAGTTGTTAAACAGAGAAAGACGTTATTGCATAAATACATTTAAAAATAAATACATTTAATTTGTTTACATAAATGTTTAATTTGTTACATAAATACATTTAAAAATCATAAAATACAGGATATTTTATTTTTTTTTTATTTTTACAAAAAAAAAATTTTTTTAATGTTCCTGCCTACCAACCATTTTTATTTCTTCAATATAATGATAATCCTATGGAATTTCTATTTTCCTCCTCAAACCTAAATTATTTATCTATTTTAATGCAATAAAGTGTATTCAAAAAAACTAAAAATAAGGTTTCAGCGGAATTACATTTTACCTCCAATCATTAAGAAAATATTCTTACGTTTATTTTAACTATTCGCGTGCTAGTTTTCGATGTTTAAAAAAATGCTTTAAAATATCTTCAAATGAGGGGGAGATGTAATTTCGAAGAAATTTTCATTATTTTCAGCTCCTTCGGAGCACTTTATAGCTTGAAAATATATGAAATAGTTAAGATTTAAGGAAAATAGTAGAAAAATACCATAGAATCAACATTACTTTCACGAAAGCAAAATAGCTAGAAATCTTAAATATGTTGCATTATTCATTTATCTTTCAAAATCTTACTGTACATAAATTCTTAATCTCTAAACTATAGCAAGCACAAACTATACCAAGACCCGCATAAATACAATACTCTAATAATATAGAGAAATATGGACTTAATTTCCCAAATGTGATACAAGAAAAGCATGTCAACTGACGTTACTATAGTAACCTACTGCATTCTCCCTGTTGTAGCACCGCCAATTTCAGACGTTCTTACTACACATTTCTGTTCGATTTAAACGAAGCCGTATACCCATTAAATAAGTTCCTCGGTGCACATTTTCGATTTAACTTAAGATCGCATCGAATTGCTAATAAAAGCTAATAATCTCAGTATTGTCGAAAACAAGAAGCATATATAATCACGGACTATACAATATAAATGTGTTTTATAGAAATGTGTGTGCATTACCAGTTTTATCTCACGGATACAGCATTCTAATTTCTTGTTTTGATTTCAAGTAAAAAAGTTTCTTAAAATAATTTATAAACGATTGTCATCAATATAAGGAAATGGATTTAACTTATACTTATAATCAGAAAAGAAGACGGTTTGGGGCAAAATGCAATTTTACGTGTGTTGGCCCCTATTTAAGTGTGGATATAGATCCTGATACGAAATTGAAGGAGCAGTTTGTGCAAGTGTTAAGTGCCGATAAAGAAACTCAATGTTCACAAAATATGTCTCTCCATACGGTAATGCTCAGTTATTATTTTAATTTAAGTAATATTTTTAGAGTTATTTTGCGTAGCATAATTTTATCATTCTCTTAAATACTAACTTTGGTCCATATCCAAATATACTCAATACCTTTTTCGATAAAGAAACTCAGCGTTCACAAAATGTGTGTGTGTATCTCTCCATAAAAAAATTTAATTATTTTATTTTAAATAATGTTCTCTTAGAATTACTTTGCTTAGTTCAGTTTTATCATTTTTTTAATTGTTAACTCTGGCTCTTATGTAAATATACTGAATCTCTTTTTTTAAATAAATACTTTAGATGGACTTATAAATTATTTGAGAGCGAGAATTTTTAGAAAAGAAAAAATAATATTATCAAGCTGTAATGTTTGTTTCGGAAATTTGTGTTAGTTATTAAAATGTATCTAAAATATTTCAGCTGCTTGAAATACAAAAAAATATTAATTGTATTTAACCCTTCATTTTAAAGAAATTGTAGTTGTTTTAATTAAAAATGTTCTTTTCTTCGCTTTCGAATTGTGAGCATTATTAAGTTTACTAATATATGAATAATTAATGACAGAACAATGCATATTCAGTATGTAACATATTTATGTTTTCGATAAACTAAGTCTTACAAAAACATTTATGGCAGTTTAAGTTTTTAACTGAATCAAAATATTTATTTATGATTGGTAAAAAAGTATATGCACTCAAAATTATCAATATGATGATCATCACAATATGATTTTCATTTCAATAAAATTTATCGTAGCTTATATCTCAATGACATATTTATGGATAGTTGTGCAAAAGAATATTAAGTTATTAATTTGGAATCGACCAGTCGTAATAAGTTGTGATTTATCAAAAAAAAAAAAAAAAAAAAAAAAATAGCTTTGGCACGAATTTCTTGTGAAATAAAAGTAACTTGTTAGCATTATAATATTCATGTTTTTTTTTTCCTTTTGCAAGAAAAAAAAGCATATTCAACTGCTTTGTAAAAACAAAAACTCTTATTAACTCTTATTAATCCAAGACCTTTCCATTTTTGTTGTATTTCTGACATTTAGCACGAATATTTTCTATTATGCAATTATATCATAATCAATGTTTCTTTAAAAAATATAAATAATTTCTTGAGTTGTTAGGGTTTTTTTTTCTAGTTTACTTTTCACTTGTATCGAAATTACTTCTTGTAATTCAAACTTAAGAAGAAAAAAAAAATTTAATTCCTATTTACTTTCATACGCATAACAGAAAATAATATTGCTAATGATTCAGCTCAGAAACCTTAAAGAAAAAAAATAGCTATATTTCTTTACAAGGTGAAAAATTTTTAATGGGAAATTAAAAGGGGGGGGGAAACGATAGTAATTTCACATTTCTAAGTGCCTTTTATAATTTTAGCAACGATACTTCAAAATTTTGTGACTTTCAAGAAAAACTTAAATACACAATATACAAATAAATTTATTTTGAGAAAAATGAATACAATCAGAATAAGGTAACGTTGAAAACTACCAGGTCCTTTTACACGAGAAAAGTCATATATGATTGAAAAAGTGTCATTTTTAATAATTTTTGTTGCTAGTGAGGAAAATTTTTAAAGCATTTATTTCAAAAAAAAATTTCAGTTTGTGGAATTTCAGCTTTTAATATCCACTATTCACTTCAGTATACCTAATTCAACAGTTATATTGTCATGTTTTATATTACCTATACATTAATATACAATTCTATTAAATTTTTAATCTATAAATGTAACCTCATTGTGTGTGGATTACACATAGTCAATTTCAAAAAGTAAATCAACTTTTTAACTTCTAATTTATATCATACTTTTCAAGTGGATAGAAATAAAGGGAACTAAAAGCTTTTTTTTTTTAATATAGCATTTTTAAATATCGACGATGACACTATTTTTAATTATTAATGAATTATTTTATATCTGTTAATCAAAATGTATAATTTTCAGGCCAATACAGTCCTGCTTCCCACAACGGTATGTGGTATGAACCATCAAGTGGGTGGGTGGCCCCCAGATGTAGATCCCCGAGACGAAGATCAAGTGGCACGTTTTAAGAAGAAAATTCAAAAAGACGAAAATTTCGTCAGTTCCATCAAACTTCTCAGTGACGTAAGTTTCTCGAAATTTACATTCTATTATTTTATCAGGGCTCATGTAAAGATTTGGAAATAAATACACTTCCAAATATAAAAATAGAAAAGTTAAGTTCTCATTGAAGAAAGATTGATGGATACTGAGGTTTGGATCGATTTTTTATATACATTGCATTAAGAAGAAGCATATGGGCTAATGATTGTTTGTTATTGTTTCACTTAGCAGCAACATGAGGGCTATTGGTGACGGACGTCTAAATTTTGAATCTCGGTCAAGTGTCGAGGATGACATATGAGCTGGGACATCCTTCTCCAAACTTCCACACAACACCAATGGGAGGACCTGGAGCCTCGACAGATTTAACATGCATCAGCCCTGCTACACAATGGGTCTTTTGTGGCATCAAGATTCGAATCCTTGATTTGTCGAAACAATGTCAGCCGCGAGTTCGCGACCACGACCACCAGGCTACAGCTTCCACCCACCCTCCCAATATGAGGACATTGAGTGCGTCATATTTAACGTGCATTAGGGTCTTTATTGGCATCAGGACTCGAACCCATGACTCGAAGAAAACAACGCCAGCCGAAAGTCCACTAGGAGGTTGCAGCATTAGGTGCAGATGAAATGAAATACAAGAAAAAGGATTTATTTAAGATTGACAGTTAATAACAGAAAGCAGACAGAAAAAATAATTCATGAATAAATGTGCAATGTTTAGGTAATCAATATATTGCATAGATAATCATATATAAAGAGGGAATGAGCTGATGGTAGCTACCCTGAGAAACCTATCAGGGACAGTGAATAAAACTATTATTTCCTAAAATAATATTTAGGTCAGTGACTATATCATGAAAATACAATAAAATATAAAAATAAATTCAAGTAAAATTAACAGAAAATTTTATACCTGCAAAATATATATTACATGAAATACTTAACCTACTACTGTGTGTTCAAAAAACGTCGGATATTTATCATAAAAGATAAAAATATTAAGTTCCAACAATCTTACACTATTCTCCTATAAAGTAGTCCCCTTTGACAATTAAATAACTAAGCTTCAACAAAAATTAATTTTGTGGCGTTGTTCAAAGTTTTCTGTCATTATGTCAAAAACAAAAATCTGATAGCACTGACTTGCACTTCCTCACTCATCGGCGGTCAACCGGCAACCGACAGCTTCCGCAAAAAAGTCCGGGTGCATATAAGAATTGCCTATTTTCTTGCTCTCAACCTCTCCTCCATAGTATCAGTTGTTTAAGCACGAAAAATTATGCTAGGATACTTTTTAAACACGGTAGTTCTTTAGAATATTTAAATCTTATAGAATGTTTCAATGTTTCTAACTTTTAATTGTAACAAAAAATTTGTTAAATCCATATTGGTAAATTCCATCAATAAACATGATTCTATTTTTTTAATTATCGGGGTAGCCAAACATTTAGGCCTTGGAGGAGAATTTTTGTGTGAAACTTTATTTGAGGTGAGACTATAGATCGAAAATTGAAGTACAACTGTACTTGCGATATATTCAGATAAAATGTTCTGAAAATAATTTGTTATTGTTGATATATCTTTCAAAAGATGAAGACAAGACACTGCTGTCTACTAGTAATCGTGGTCATTGTCTTGACCACCCATGTGATATATGATGTTAAAAAAAAAATAAGAATTTTATTATAAACAATGTTTTTATTGCAAATATTATATCCTGCAAAGAATATCAGGAGACCTGGTGGTCAGCTGCGTAACATCAACTAATCTGGTACACTGCAATCGATTCAACAGCGAGGTGGCGCCATGAAAGCTTCTAAAATAGTTTTCGTGAAACAGCTTCACAAAGAACATACGAAAGCGTTTATTTTTCATAACATAAAATATCAATACTTTTCCTATGTATTCATGTATTATTTATCATTCTGAGTCGTATATTTTTGAAAATATGAAATTTTGAAATCGGATGACTCATTTTGAATAATCTTGTATTTCATAAATTTTAAACATGAATTATGATCCATATTGCCCTTAAGAGCATTAATTAAAATTACGATAAGATACATAAAAGACCTTACTCTCCCTCCCCCCCCCCACAAAAAAAAAAAAAAAACAAAAACAATCGCATTGCAACATATTTTGTAACTAAATAATCGATTTTTCCTGATATTCGAGTAAAAATGTACAATTATAGCTATTTTTTAAAAAATTAAAATAGAATCTAATGACCCCATTGATATGCAAAACACACCCACACCCACACACACAATTACAGTAGCATTCGCGTAGAAGGATCATACGAATGGTATTAAAAGCAGAATGTTATTAATAAAAAAAAATAATTGAAGAGGAAAATTAGATATTTTAAATATCAAAAATTTAATATAAAAATAAATGATTCATAAAATAAATTTAATACTTTTTCTTTTTTTTACAAAGAACAAAAAATTTTAACTTACAAGTATGTAATTTTTAAAGATTATTGATCTTTATAAATAGGTATTTTTTCTTTGATTTGATTGCAAATTGAGTTTATTTATTTTGGATCACGGTAATTGATAGTTATACGTACTCATTAAATACGATATTTTTACCAATTATTTTCTAAAATAAATTATTTACTTATAGTTACTTTTTTATAGTATTGCCAAAATAGTATTCGAATAATTTATTTATTCCTTTTGTTCCGGTTATAGTTGATGGAGAATTTTATAATGGAAAACAACTCAGTGGACATTTATGAAGAATATTTTGCAGATGACAGCTTTAAACAAGACAAAGGTGCCGAATTCAAGACACTCAGCGTATATAGGTTGGTAGAAAAAAACATCGTGAAAAACATTTACAGTTCTAAAGACGAATCATTTTTACTCAAACTTGATGTGTCTCTGGGTTTTCGTGATTTCAAAAGAATAATTATTTTTATAATTTCAAAGTAGGATGCGGCCAAAAGCATCATTAAATATTACATGCAAAAGTTTTGTTGTGAAACACACAGTCGGATTACCTTATTTCATACATACTGATATGTGGTAATGCTCTTAAAAATTAACAATTCAAGCAATGTCTTTAAAAATCTCTGATTTCTTAAAAAAAAAAGTTTTTACATATTTTTCTCTAGAATAATAATAAAGCAAATAAATCTTTTATTTGCTTTGTGATTGTTCTAGACGGAAAAATATGTAAAAATAATTTTTATTATTTCTTGTAAGACCACAAAGGAATTAACGCTGCAAATTACGAGTAGATTTTATGAAAAATTTCATTCATATTTTCACATAATTATTTTCAGGGATAGTTGTGATGTAAAACGGGAAATACGAAACCTATCCTGGGCACTTGATGGAGGCAAAATTGCAGCGGCTTATCGAGCAAATATTTCAGCAAATTCCATTGACAATCTGTATTGTCATTCTTACGTATGGGACATAGGTAAAAACTTTTTTCATTCCTTTTTAATATTTGTATTCATTTTTTACTGGTAATAAATTGTTCTTTATGAAATAGAGCTTTAATTGTTAATTAGAAATTACGAATGCGCATCATATCTTTTCTATTAATTACATACAGTGAAATAATTTTTCTTACCATGTAGAACAATGGGGAAAATGTAATACAAAAGTTATTTCTTCCTAAATTAATGTAACTCGTTAATCTCATTAAAGTAATTTTTTTCATATAATAGTAAAAATAACTCGCAAGATTGTAATAATCTAACTTCCTCGCCTTTTTTTAAAAAGTTTTTTCAAACGAAATGAGAATATTAAGAAAAGGAACAATTTGATACGGAAACAATACATTTATTATTATTATATAACACATGGATCAATACGTCCCGAGACTAACATTGAAAACATTTTTTTTGCAAAATTTTTTTTATTCATCAACATAACACCTTTTAGGGTGATACAATCGTTCCAACGCTTTTCCAAATCTTTTTCTTTTTTTTTTTTTTTTTCGCAAGAAATCTTTTTTGTTGCGAGTAAATAGCGATAAACATCTTTCTGAATCATCGACTCGTTGCTGTTTTTGTTCCATCGAAAGCAATCGCGGCACCCACTTGGAAAAAAACCTTTCTCACTTCACTTCAAAAAACCTTTTTCAGTAAATACACTTCCATATGATATCTGTGTCATCTCAGCAATCTCACGGAGCTTCACTTTACGATCTTTCATTATTATTTTTGTCACTTCACTCACATTTTCCGGTGTAACGGCTTCCACAGGTCTACCCGAGCGTTCCGCGTCATTTGTGTCGGTACGACCACGTTTAAACTCGGCAAACCACCGACAAATCGTTGCTTTTGATGGACAAGAGTCCGGGTAACATTTTTCAATCCATTGTTTCGCTTGCACGGTGTTTTTACCCATTAAAAAACAATGTTTTATCAGAACACGAAACTCGGTTTTCTTCCATTTTTTAAACAAACTACAAAACGACTTTACTCCAACCTCGATAACTCAGCTGTTTCTGGTCCGATCGACTTAAAATTTTGACATGTTTCAAGCAAAGGTTAGTACTCTAGAAAGACCTGGTTACTGGTTTACTACGAGCGCCATCTCTGGGTTAGTCTCGGGAGTTATTGATTGATGTGTTATAAAAGAAATGTGTTTTTTTTTCATCTGTTTTTCTGACTGATTTTTTAACTTCATTAAACCTCAACATTAAAATCTAAGACTTGCGAGGTTCAAATTAAAATCAATTTGGTGTTTAAAACAAAATGAAATATTATTAAAATAAATCTATGAAATTTCATACAAAAACGAAACTAGTATCACATTTATTTAAAAAAAAATATATGGTTTTATTTTCAGAAAACAGTAATGCTCCATACTGCATTCTAATGCCAGACGCTCCAATTAATTGTGTTGAATATTCGCCTAGAGATCTAGAATTACTTGTTGGGGGATGGTCAAACGGTCAAATAGGTAAAATTTCATTTTCATAAGTCTGTTTTCTTTAAAAATCAATAAATATATAAAAACAAGTGAATTCTTTATAATTATCAGTTGGTGCATTATCTTAATTTATATTTTAAAGGTTATCCTCTATATATTGCCAAAAATAGAATTAAATTACAAGGAGTTTTTAAAGTTTTGGAATCGAAATGTAGGGAGGAAAAAACCACTCAATCTCTCTACGCCTCTTAGATATGTTTGTTTCTTCATATCATCCTGGGGAATAAAGTTAAAACGTCAACGTATTCTACATTAAAATGCCTTGGAATTGAAAATTGAAAAAGTAAGAAACATTGATATGGATGTGATCACTATTAGCATAGATTATGGAGAATATTTCATACTTGTGATGCTTCACAAACGTGGTTAGCTAGTTCATGAATCTTGTTTACAGTTCCTTTGTCAAAAGAAATGCATATTTATTATATTGGGACAATGCATAATAAGAATTTTGAAAAAGAAGAATCCAATTTTAATTTTTTGCTATCTGTATAATTATCACGAAAAGTTTGGGCGCATGTGTGTGTATAAGAGGAGTAGCACAAAGAAGAAAAGGCCCATGCGTCAGAAAAAAATTTAGTACGCAGAGTGAGTGGCAGTTGAGCTCAATGGCGCAAGAGCCAGATATGACTATGTTGCGTCAGTGTGTTCTAGACTTAAGAAAAATAGAGGGGGGAAAAGATTTAAAAAATTGGTTTTGACAAGAGTCGAAAAAGAGAGAGAGAGAGATTGTTAGGGTATTCAAGGGACACGTGATTTGTATTTATCAATGAGAGTAAACCCCATGGAAGAAAAATCTCTAGGGTACCTCAGAATTATGATTCCCGTAATTACCTAAAGAAGGCAAAGGGATTTGGAACTTTGAAACTATGAATGATGGTACGCATCTCGAAGCAGGTTCCCCTCCCCCTCCCAAAATTCGTATCACATTCTTTTTAAAATTCAGTGTTGAAACAATTTTTGGTACATTCGTGATTTATAGTCCAGCTCTCGAATTAAACATTGCAGGATTACGGTTTTTGCGCCATCCAAGAGTTCTTATGAAAAATGACTTTGTTTTAGACGTGAAAAATATTTCGCCAATTTTTGAAAATAGCGCTGAAAAGCCCAAATTTTCGAATTATTTTTAATTTAAAACCATTTCACACATGAACACATCAATACAAACAAAACGATAGGTGGAATGATTATTTGGCTCTCTTTAAAAAAGAAAGAGGCAGAAATATCAATTAATGGACTCCATATAAATATTTTACACAGAAAATTTAAGCTTCAATCCCTTTGTGAAAGAAAATGACCTCTACGGTTAGTCTTAAGACCTCAAATAAAGATCCCTACATGGTGGTAGGGTATTACGGTAAGTACGTATTTCTCCCGCTAGTGGTATGTCGCGCAACGCCTTAGAAATTCACTAATATTTGTTGCCTCGATGAGAAGGTTTTGCCAGCTAAACGAAAAGTCGCCGTTAAATTTGTGCCTCAAAATCTGACTGACCAGCAAAAGGAAAAGTCATCTGAATGAGTCAGTTTTGTGCCAAAAACGTCTCCTTTTTGTCCGAACCTTACTCACCAGACCTAGCTCCAATGATTTCATCTTGTCTCCGCGCATGAAAGCACATAAATCTGGCAACATAAAAACGACCAAGAACAAACGAGGTGAGAGCTATTAGCCATCGTAGCAGATGAGGATCAAAAGTTTTTTCAACAAAGGAATCCCCGAATGGACAAATGTATAGAGTACTTTGAAGGTGATGATGTTCTCTAGTAAAAGAAATTTAAATACATAGTTTTTTAAAAATAGCTATGATTTATTTTGGATATCACATCATACTTGTTTTTTCCCACGGTTTAGCTTTGCTTTCCGTAATGTATTCTTCATGAAGTTTTATTGGAAACCATTATATTAATTCCTTTTCTTGTTCTTTATAGTAGAATTACAATTCTTTATCGAATGAATCATTGTAAAAAGTACCAATTCTGTTTATTATCTAGATTCTTCTTTTGAATTTTCCCAGTGTGTCAATACTCGTGCGAAAAATGGGTATCCCAACTAATAATTAATATCATGTTGACAGTTTTTGGAAAATTATATATTTGTTAACAATTAATTATGCGTGTATAACAGCATCAATGTTAAATTTATTACATTAGTTTAAAATTATAACATAACTACATTAATATCAAATATAATTATACGTTCTTTTTTTACAGTAGTTATTAAAGATAATGTGAACAAATAATATTTTGTAAATACTTGTTCATATTACAGGTAATCTATGCAAAAATTATTAAGCGCTTCATTTGCAATATTTATTGATCGTATAAACAAACCAAAATTTTAATTAATTATTTATTTATTACTGGAAATTGATACAAAAAAAATTTCTACCGCTAGGACCCTTTTCACAGGAAAAAAATTAAACATTGAAAATAATGCAAAACGAATTACGCATATATGCAATTTGTTCCAAAAATGGAGCTATTTTTTTTTAAAAAAAAATCAGGTTTAAATGGTAATTTTGATAATTCAATAAAATACAAACTATAATTTCTGAAATTTTGGGTAGTGTCCAAGTTCCTTAGATATCCTCTTAATTATATCACATTGGCCAATTAAAAAAAAAAAAAACTACTATTTTAACAATTTTTAGAATTCTTCAAACTATATTTCTTGAATCATAAATCCAAAGAGTAGGCAAGGATTCAGTTTTTAAAATAAAAATCATACTTAAATGCACACTTAATACATAACGATGGCAAAAAGGAATGGTTATTTAATGTATAATCATGATTAAAAACTTATATCATACATACAGTTCTTTACACTCAGTATTATTCGCATTTCATTATAAAAAAATTGATGCAATTTCTTCACATTTTCGGAGTATTTTAGAATTTGAAGGGAGCATTATAATCCTTGGTGATCACTGTTAAATGAAATACAATTGCTGAGAAATATTTTTAAAAATATTGCAGAAGAAAAATCAATTAATAAATATGGGGGGGGGAGAGTAAAGCATTTAATAAATTGCACATTTTCCCCCAAAAAATGTAAATATTTCCTGTGAAATGTCAACTATTATTATCTGTTATTTTGAAACAACCTGTTTTAAACTTTTTTTTATTTGCATGTAAGGGCTATGGGATGTTCGAGCAGGAGGACGACCTCAGCACTTATCACCCATAACTCAGTGCCACAAAGAAGGCGTTTCTGATATTAAATGGATCAGTTCCAAGACTGGATTTGAATTCTTTAGCGGATCAACTGATGGAAGGGTAATTCGTATAATTATTTTTTAGAGCACAATTCTTTTTATTTCATTTGCGCTATAACAGAATTCTACTATACAATTACAAAAGGGTAAAATGCCCTGAAAACAATACTACAAAATAAAATAGAATTCCTAATAATGTTTCAGTACTGATAGAAACATATAAGAACAAAAAATAAAAGTACTTCAAACAATGTTAAATTAGAGAAATAAATTGAAATTCCAGCAGAAATAGAATTTTTTTTTTTTTTTTTTCTAATTTTAATAATTTTTTATATTTCTAACTCTTGTCTTTTTACAAAAAAAAAAAAAAAAAAAAAAATGGTTACAAAAAATTATTTTTTTTATGAGATATGTGTCTTTATTTTTAATAGCATTTATTTGAAGCAATTATTAACTATAAATCAAAATTCAATCAACGTAAACCATACATAAAAATCAAACTGTTTTTATTGCAGTTGTTTTGCTGGGATTCTAGAAATATGGTTAAACCTCTCCAGTCCTTGTGTTTTGATCAAAATCCAGATTCTTCAGAATTCAATTCAAAATATAGTATCACATGCATTGAATATGATCCAACCTTGGTAAGTTATCCTCGAATATATTTTAAAAATGTTTAATTATCTGAAAAAGTGTAGAAGAAAAATATTCTTCAAACTCTTCGTAAACTTAGAAATATGAGTCAGTTTACTTTGGCAATATCAGTTAATTCAGTCATAAGTAGGTAAGAAAGCATACTACAGAAATCTATCATGAAAATAAACAATTTTATAACTGAAAAGAAAATCCGCCTGCCAAATAACATTGCTTGTACACTCTTTGAATATTATTTTATTCTTAACCAGTCCACACCATGAATTCAAAAGTTATTATTTTATGTATAATTCATTAAGAGAAATATAATGAAATTTTTTAATATTCTTAGTTCTTAAAGAAGGAAAATCCTTATTATGTGAAAATCAAAAACATTACCTAAAATATAAGGTGAATTCTTATACTCGTATACAGCAGTATGAAGTGTAAAATACACTATATGATAGTGAAAATGCAACACCAAAGAGTAGCCAGAAAGTGATGAAACTTAGCAAACAGAGAGAGACAGCAACGAACAATAAATGATCTTCATTTCGAAATGATATGCATAATACAGAGTGAGAACTGCGTCGGCTCAGTTGACGGCAATACACGAAGCAACACGTCTAGGTACAGATTCAATGAGTGTACGGATGACATCCTGAGGAATGGCTCTCCGTTCCCTGTCGACCATTTGCCACAATTTGTCTTCTGAAAGTCGTAGTGGCAGGGTCTGCAAATGGTGTGCTATAACATCTCAAATATGATCAATTGGAGAGAGATCAGGAGAGAACGGTGGCCTGGGAAGCATCTGTACACCTTGAATAGCAGTGTGCAATCGGGCATTATCTTGCTGATAAAGGGCATTGAACAGAAGGTAGGGGAGTGTCACCGCCACAACACATCATCCACGTATCGTTGAGTCCTCACAGTGCCCTGAATAAGAACTAGATGTGACCTAGAATCGTACGCAATTGCATCCCAAACCATGATCTCGTGCTATCGCGCTGTGAGGTGTTCTACAATTACTGCAGGATTGGATGTGTTTCAACGTCGATACCATACTTGTACGCGGCGACTGTTATTGGAACAGAAGCGTGATTCATCTGAGAATAAGACCCTGAGTCATTCCATCGTCCACATCGCTCGAGCTCGGTACCACTTCAGACGTTGGAGTCTATGTTGTGGGATCATAGGCAGTCTTTTTAACGGATACCATGAGTGCAGACCACTAGCAACCAATCGATGGGAAATGGTTCTGTTCAATATGGGAACAACCAGGGTGTCTTGAACATGCTGCAGAATGGAGGTAGAAGTGGCTTGTGGGTCGGCTATCGTTTGTTGTTGAATGCGTCGATCCACGCGTACTGACGTCACTCTGGCTGCACTGTCACTCCTCAAACTCGCCAAATTTCCTTGTCCCGACCATCTTCCCCATAGCTGGTGCACTGTGGACGCGTGCAGGTGTATGTCAGCTGAGATTTGCCCTTTTCAGTCCGATCATCATGCCCCACATAAAATCATCTGTCTGCTGGAACTGCTTTTGTTGACGATGATCTGGCATTTTGTGTTATTACAAGCATCATCTGAGACAAGCACAAGTTTTCTACAATGATTTCCCTAGCAGAAATAACGGCACAAAAATTGAACATTCTGCAAGTTCCTTAGCTTATATCTTCTTCAATGTGCGCTGGAGAGCTGCGCATTTCACATCATTCGCTAACTCGGTGACATGCGTCTACTCTGAAATTTGCATACTTTGGTGTTGCATTTTCAGTGTCGCATAGTGTATATAAAAATTATGGCAATTGATATATGAAACAACACACGGGCATGGAACATGCTTTGAATTTTTTAATGCGATTTTTTTTTACTAAAAATGATACAGTAAAATTATGTGCTTTTAACAGTTTGGCTGTAGATAAAAGCTATTTAAATTCAACTTAGTTACTAACACCCTCAATATTCTTTTTATGCATGAAATATCAAATAATTTATTTAACTGTTTTAATCAGTTCTATTAGATTACTACATACCAAGATAAACTATAAAACTAAAGGCGTTTTCAAAACTGATATGACAGTTAAAATAATTCGATATAAAAACCAACGTTTTTAAAAACAACGTTTTTATATAGTGGCAAAGTTTATTAGAGAAAATTATTGAAATATTAGTTAAAACTGTTAGTTATTTTTAACTTTAAAATTCACTTAAAAAGAGACATTTGTGACAGTATTAAAAAATTCATAATACTCATAAAATCAAAACATGCATTTGAAAGTTTGTAAGTCATTCTATTAAAAAAAATGGGAACCAGAATTCAGAAAAAATTATTGTGATAAGACATGACGCCAAATATTGGAAACTCTTTCTTGCGAATGATTACTGACTAAAAGTCAGCAACCCTTACTATCTCGCAGATTGTAAAGGGGAGATAGTATCTCCCCTTTGCGAGTACAAAAGGTTTACGATAACCTCATGCGGTGTGGGGAGTGCCCGGTGCTCCCAGAGGGGGAAAGAAATTTTTCCCTCAATCCTAAAAGCGCCTAGAGGAAAGAATATTTTGACTTATTAAAATTATTGAAATATTAGTTAAAACTTGTCGCAAACTTGTAAATATTGCATTGTTAGGCGAGTACGAACGATTCCCAAAATTTCAAAGCTCTAGCTTGATGGGAAGTTGGTTAAATTAACGATCGAAAATTTGATGACACACACACTCACACGAAAATAATATTCATTATTAGTATATATAGAACGAAACTGTTTGTATTAACATCGGTTTGTTTGATTTCAGCCCCATCGTTTTATGCTGGGTACAGAACAAGGCACAATGCTCTCATGCAATAGGAAATTCAAAGACCTAAATGAAATAATATCTGGCACTTATAATACACGGATGGGTCCAGTTTTAACTATTCAAAGAAATGTATTCTTTCCAAAATTGTTCACTTCCTGTAGCACTTGGGGAGTCAAAGTATGATTTAAATTTTACCACAATTCTAGAATTTTTTTTTTTTTTTTTTTTTTTTTATAAATCAAGCAAATTTTAAATTTAACTTTGCATATGACAAAAGATGTTCAGTTATCAAAACATTTATTAGAAGAGGGAACAGTTTTTGACAAAGGAATGTTGTTAAAATTATAAGCTAATTATCATTAGCAAATTCATACAAAAAGTAAATATAAAAGAATAAAAATTAATCTTTTTAAGTACATAGATAGTTATAAAAAATGTCTTAATACCAGAACCAATAAAAATATATAATCAGAAAGCTTTATGATTTTTTTTTTCCACTTCTGATGTGGAAAAAAAAAACATAACTGAAATTGTCACTATTTTTGCTATGAATATGTTTTCTGCTCGTATATGATGTCTGTTTAAAACTTTTTATCAGGTATGGTCAGAAGATCTTACAAGTTCACCTATGTTAAATTTGACGTAAGTATACTCTTATACAAAGCAATCACATTCAAATAACATATGAAAAAATAATTTCATTTAATTACATTTACAATAACATATTCTTTATATAAATGTTATTTTTGTTTATGTTTTATCGATAACAATAAATAGGCCACATTTAGCTATTAAAAAAACTTTACATTTAATTTTAGAATAAGCATTTAATTTTAAGTTCATTACATCATTAATTTAAATTAAACTGCTTATTTTTTAGATCAGCAGATGGCTACGTGACTGATGTTGCATGGAGTAATTCTCATGCTTCTTTTCTCTTTATAACAAAATCCAAAGGAAACTTGGAATTATGGGATGTTCTAGTTAAAACTCAAGATCCAATTTTTTCTTTTAAAGTAAAAAGTTTAAATTTATTTTATTGAAAATACTTAATAACTCTGTTTATTTTAGTATGATATTCATGACTTTGTTCCATATTTTAGCTAGAAAGTGACGGTTTAATTTGTGTGAACCCCAAACAACAAGACGATCAAATAGCCTGTGGCACAGCCAATGGCTGCATTCATCTTTTAGAAGTACCACAGTATACAACATTTTCATCCAAACATGAGAAAAATCTAGTTGCATCAGTAAGTGAAGTTGAATTCAAATTTAACTAAGTTGACTTGTAAAATACAAATGAAGTAAAATAGACGTGATTTTCTTATTAATAATGAATGAGAGATTGAGAGTAATGTAGAAATATTTTGCTGTTATCCAGGAAGAATGATGGTACTTTGGAACTATTTGCAATATTATCCAATAATGAACAGATTACACAGAATTACTCAAGTTCATATGGATCTATATAAACTTATATTCATGATATATATATATATATATATATATATATATATATATATATATCACTTTAAAAATTAAGTGAAAAATGGAATGTATCTCAATGAAGTCTATCCCAGATCATATTTCAGGAAGATACAAAACTTAGATACTCATCATTACATTATGTTTCACATATGGAAAAATAGTTTTGTAGATGATTTTTGTGGATGAAGTTTCTTTTGAAAGTGAATATTTCTTATGGTTGATTTTTTTAAAATTGATTTTCATTATTAACGTTTGAAAGCAATGCTTATAAGCCCATTTTACAGCACAAGATTTAATCCGTCCTTAATATTGCGCTTAAAATCGAAAACTCCAAAGTTGAATCTTTAAATAAATTTAAATAAGTTGTTGAGAGCCTCACATGATTTCTACCAAGATCAATCCTTCCTTTTTGCATTTTAGAGAATTTGACTGGACTGGGTTTTTTTACGTCACATTAGAAACAACACGAGGGCTATTGACGACGGACCTCATAGTTTTGAACCTCAATAAGTGACGAGGACGACACCAGAGCCGGCACCTCCCTCTCCTAACTTCCACACCACGCCAAAGGCAGGACTTTGAGCCTCGGCAGATTGAACGCACACCCAGCTACTCTGTCGGTCTTTTGTGGCATCTAGGCCCGAACCCAAAACTCAACGAAAACCGAATCGCAGACTGCGAGTCCGAGATCCTGACCACTAGGCTACCGCAGCTACTCTGCAATTTAGGGAAAGAAAAAAAAAAGAAATAAGACTCATAAAGTTCTAATTCTATTATAATTCGAAGTACATTTTACATTGCTTAATTAACAAATGGTGAATTAATTTTTAGGGTAAAAAACAAACGAACTCAAAATTTCTGAATTTGCATAAGTAATATTCATGTAAAAGTATGCAAACTACACAAAATTTTTAGATATCTTGCAAATATCTAAATATATTTATGCAAATATAAATTTATCCACCACAGTTGATAATTACCCATTTTCAACATTACTGAAAATTGGTAATTTAATTTTAAATTACCAGTTTTCTTTTCATTTCCTCTAGATGGTTGATAGAGAAGGGAAAAGAGAAAAACTTTTGGAAGGAATGAATCGGGAACAAAGAATCCGAGAAAAGCACTCTGAGCAGAAAGAAGATACAAAAAATATTCCAATGGAAGAAGATAATTTTTATTGCTTAGAAGATGATAATAACATAAACACAGAAGATGAATTTGATTCTCAGTTTGATTCTGATGACAAGCTCATTGATGAGGAATTAGACGAAACTGTTCCAGAAATGCCATTTTTTGACTCACAATTCACTGATACATTGAAGTCAGTCCTGAAAAATGAAAAATCCTAAAAGCTATCGTGGTTCATTCCAAGTTTGAAAAAGAAAAGAATGCCAATATGGAAAAAAAGGAAGGGGTAGCGTTTTCTTAAATGTAAAAAACTTTTGGAAAGATTTTGCCTTCCAAGTTGGACACAATTTGAAAGAAAACATTTTCATTTTAGAAATATTCAATTTAAGCAGGTGACAATACTTACTTTATGAAATAAAAATTGATTGAGGAAATAAACAAGTTACATACTTTTGTAATTAATATTTAATTTGTAAATAAACAAAAAAGTACATATGGTACAGTTACAGATCTAAAGCTATATGATCTAGAGCAGGGGAGGCCTACCTTTTACAGATCATGCACCAATTTTTTGACAGAGTTCAGATGTGCAATATAACTTGAGCCTTTTTTATATCAACTGAAATTCATGGTTAGGAATTGATGAGTACAGAAAAAAGGAGGAAAAGAAATAATTTAAATACGCAGTTAAATTAATTAATTAATTAATACAAGTTTAATGAAACACCAATCTACAACTGTCAGGAATGATCTCTTGTATAAGAGAATGATCACTTCTTCATGGTGTTATAGCTGTCAGAAAGTTTTATTAATATAACTCTTGATATATAACTTTGTCAATATAACTCCTGTTAATATAACTCTGTTATAGTCTTGAAGAGTATAACTCTTGTTAATATAACTCTGTTATAGTCTTGAAGAATATAACTCTGGACTACAGTTGTTGGCACTGAGAGCAAAAACAGCTTGAAACTTGGATTTGTCTTTTCTTTCTGCTTGCTAGAAAGAATTTTGGCTCTGGGATATATTTTATAAACTGTTTAATAGAAGCACATTTATAGACATAATTAACTTTTTTAAATAATTTAACTATTGCATGCATAACAGTAGCTATCACAACATACAAACATTACTTAACATTAATGAAACTTTGAGCCTGTTTGGTTTTTGCTAGTCTTTTAACATTTGGTGCTAAATTTGTTAGTGAGAGCAACAGAGAATCCTTCAATTTTGAATCAGTTATTCATGATTTTGCTTTGATCATTTCATCATTTCCATTGATGAAAATGCTTTTTACATATCTGTATTTTATTTCAAAGCAAAAAAAAAATTTTTTTTTCAAATTGTCTAATCTCTGGGTAATATTCACATGTTAATGAACACCAGGTATTAATTACATCAGAAGCATTTTGATCTGGAAAAAGCTCATCAAATTTTATTTCCAAATCACTCAGTTTCATTTGTATGTTACTAGGCATCTGCATTATATTTTGTTCACTAAGTGAAGATTTATAAAGGCAAGAATACAGTTTTCTTATTTAGCAAAAACATGAATACAACTTTCAAATGTCCTTTGCAATTTCTTGATTTATTCAATATATTTGATCGAATTGCTATTAATCTCAGAACATGTCCCCTGCTCTTTCAGTCATGAAAGTTGACTAAAATCCATATTTTATAACCAAGAGATGAACAGATTTAATTTCATTTAAAAATGAACTGATGTTATTTACTAATCTAGGAAATAATTTAGTTTTGTTTTAAATTTAATCTGTAATATATAATGCTAGTATATCAACTAAAAATTCCAAATCAAATAGCCAGTTGTTGTGAAATTATTGGGTTCTTTCATAGGGTAGTTTATTTTCTTGTTCTAAAAAACTTGATATAACATTTTTGAATTTCCAAAATTTACTCAGAACCTGCCCCTAGAAAGCCAGCACACTTCACAATAAAGGTTACGATCACCATATTCCAAATCTAACAATTCACAATAGTCTCTGAATTCTTATCTGTTTAGTCTCTTGTTCTAATTTTAAAAACACATTTCACAATTGGTAACATAACATGTTGCATTTTTAAAGTTTGGGCACACAGTGCCTTGTGTTGTACAATGCGATTATATTTACGTACAGAACGATTAAAAATATTTTCAAGAAAGTTACAGTGCCATTGATTTTGCCAATCATTGATGGTGCACCATCAGTATACACAATGACGAATTTCATACAATCTATATTTAGATTTTCTAGGCATAAAATTACTTTTACAAACATATCTGATACTCTTGTTTTATCATGTAATAACTACAAACTGGTAAGTTCTTCAGAAACACATTACAATTATCATCAATTCGTCTTATAAAAGCGTTTAACTGTGGAACATCAGATATATCCATTGATTTATCCAAAGCTAGGGAAAAGAAAGTACAAGAGTGGACAAGGTCTTCCAATAGCTAGGATACATTGAAAGAGTTCCTTGATATGTCTAATAGCTGTCTACCTTAATTTAAAAATTTTGTCTGCTTTTCTTTCAATACTTTTAAAACCAACATGCTGTGAAAATATTTGGATACAAGGCTTAATAATTTCTTCTCCATCTGAAAAAGGTTTCTTTTTTTTTTCCTTGCATGCTAAAGCAATTTCATATGACATTTTAGTAAGTGCTAAGTCTTCACAACTTACTTCAGCAAATATATTTTGACTTCTGCTTTCTTCCTTTTTTTTCTTAATCACATATTCTTTTCTCAACTGAAATTCAAGAACAGACTTCATTTTTTCTTCTATGTAAATCTGATGCTGTATTTTATAGTTTCTATCAAGATTATGCCTTCTATTATATAAAAAAGTACTTCCACAAACAATACAAAATGGTCTTCCTGATGAATTTGCAATAAATAATTATTCATTGTCTCTCTATTCATTACATTCAGGCCTATTAATTTTATTTTCTGCATTTCTTTTCGTCATTTTATTTTGCATTGTAATGGATAAAAAGAATTTAAAAAACATAGAAAAGACAAGCATGATGTGATAAAATTAGAACATAGAAAGAAAAAAAACCCAAAAAATGTTGAAAAGAACAAATAGATCACAGTTATGTACATTGTATCATTAAAGAAAAACACACACACAAACAAAATGCTCTTACAAAAACTCTGCTTCATAACTCAACACCATAATGGCTCACTCGAAACTGATTGAAGCACCACTTTTTTATCATTGAATGCGCCACAGTTTGACCACCCTTGATCTTGAGTAAGCAAGATGAATTAACCAACAAAAATGTTTAGAAGGCTGTGGTTTCTTTTCAAATGTAAACTATTTCATAAAATTTTAGTGTATTTTAAATATTTTATCCTATATTTTAATTTACTTTTAAGATAAAATGCAAAATTATGCAATTACAATTATTAAATTAAAATTTTACTCATTATTTAAAAGATCTTATATATTTATCATGCTTATAATGAATTGAACAATCATATCTAATAAGAATTCTAATTTTTATTGTTCACACAATGTAAAAAATAACATTATTTGCAAAAAGACAACCAGTATCAATGACAATATGTACACCCACAATAAATTCAAGCGAAAATATTTCTTGAAGAAAAACCTGAAAATAAATAAAAGAGAAACACTTTTTATTTGAATGCTCTTAAAATAATAAAGTACATGCTAACAGAAACTTTTAGAAATAAACAAAATGCTTATAAAATAGGTTTTCTTTTACAAAATATGCAAAAAAAATACAATTTTCAAAAATTGACTATTAGTAAATTTATACTCTGCACAAATATATTCAATTATTTTCATTCAAAGCACATTCAACAAAATTAGGTGAATGGAAAATAAGTTTATCAATAATAAATTTTTTGATGAGAAAAACAAAACAAATTTATCATTTTCCAAATTACTCAATGTTTAAAAAAATGCAATATAAATAAATATATTAATTTATTAAACTACAACAATAAAGACATGATATGCAAAATTTTATGCAAAGTAATTGCTGGAAAAAATTCCCACAAATTGAATGCAAACATTTAAGTTCAGCGAATTCAAATTGAATTTTTTTCATTGACGACTGATAAAATAAATAAAAATAATACTTACAGCACAAAAATTAAGCATAGTATAAATGTGCTTGCAAAACCTCCTCCACAAATGTACCAATGATGAAATCTACTGAAAAATTGACACAGAAAATAAATATAAAAACATTTTCAACAAAAAAAAATTATCCCCTTCAATATTTTATTATTTAAGAGTTTTGTATAAAATTTACTTTAAGAAATTATAAGATAAAATACAGAAAAAATTAGCTCTAATTCTCTAAACAGGAGCACAGTAAAAATTTTCACATAATTAATAAAAGAATGTCATTCAACAAACTTATCTTAACAATTAGTATATATATATATATATATATATATATATATATATATATAAAACATTCCTTGCTAACATTGGCATAAATCTTGAGTTTCTGAGAAATAAACTGCTAAATTTATACCAATTTTTTAACCTCTTGTTTCTTTATTAATATCTGAAGATGAAGCTTAAAAGAAATATATATTTATGTCAAATTTAGTCTTTAAGAAATAATACATCTGCTAATTCTCTGCTTAATTTTTCAGATGACAATTTAATAACAATTTTGGAAGTAGATTTTAATTTTACTACAAATATTTTTGCATACAATTTAATTAACAGCTCAATTGTATCAAAAGCACTTAAATTACAAAGAAATTATAATGACTTGATTTCTTCCTACAAAGGCGATCGTTTGTTAAATGCACTATATTTTCCTTTCATCTTTCTATATTTGAATTCCAATTAATTTAGAAAATTAATACTTCAATTTGAAAAATACTAAATAGAAAGACTTACCTATTTCCAATTAAACGTCTATCTTTTTTAGAATTATGAGTTTTGACAATATTAATCTGTAAATCAAATATAATTTCTGTGGTTAATTTTAAAATTTAACTTTGTTTATGTAGTTAAAAACTATTTAACATTAAATAAAAGCAAAACTAAATAATCAACTTTTTAACTTAATCTTTTAAGAAATAAGCTTATGATAAAATAATAACTTTTTCCTCGTTAAATAGTTGAATTGATTTTCTTTGATTTGCACTACATAAGAGTTTTTTAATAGCTTTATACAGCTACAGATTTTTATTTTTATGTTTTTGTAAGAATTGCATTAATTCTTTAAAGTAGTAACTCTTTAATAAGAGTTCTTCAATAATGTGAAACAATAATCTGCTCTGTGCTACTTTCTCAAATGTAATATTATAATTTAAGCAATTACTTCCATCAAATTCTTTAAAAGTATATTGCTGCAAAAAAAATTTATTGACCTATACAATAAATAATAATAATACTTGAATGCAATATAAATAGCATATTACGTTTAACCATATGTGTGTAAGTTGAACCTCTCAAGTTTGAAAATTTCCAGGTCCTCCTCCCCTTTCCATTTAGTTTTTCATGAATCAGAATTAGATGTTTCATTCTTAACTAGATATAATTCTAAAACAGCATCTGTAAATTTTAATATTGTAGATCCCCAGTAAGTGATAAGAGTTCATTATAAGGGCTGGGCATAGAAATATCCTGGAGTTCAACATTTAATTAGAAAATATGAATAGTCCTTTCTTTATTCTGAAATACAATCCAAAGTTTCTTTGCACAGAAATACAAGTGAAATTTTTTTGAAATAACAATATCAAAAACATGTCTTTCACTCATTGTGGTAAAAATTACTTATCTTTTCTACAAATAAATCACAAGTGTTTCACTTAAGACAAACATTCTATGTGAAAGAATCACATTCCAATTCATGCAAGAAATACCAATTAATGTGCCTACGGTAGGAGCCTATCACAAGGAAAGTTATATTAATAAATAGATTAATAATTTAAACTTTGAAGATAAAAACTAACTAATTCTTACTATAAATGCAGCCCTCACAATGCTTCTATGTGTAATGTAAAAAATAATCAATCAGCCAATCTCAGCCTTGATTTTATGAAATCAAGATTTTCATAAAATCTCATTATCACAATCAGCTGGTTTTATTTTAGATTCTGGGACACTAAAATTTTTTTGAAATCAACAGAAAGATGAATTTTCAAGTTTGGGTTGAGAATTTAATGTATACATCAACTGAATTGCTCCAGAAATGCTGTTGAACCTCTATATTTCAAATTTCTGTACGTGGAACTTTTTTTACAATCTTGAGTTTTTGTTATAAAAATAGTTTCTGTACATTAAACAAATATTTTCACACAAAAAACTATGTTTACTTATTACCTAAAATGTATCCACAATTTCATTCAAAAGAAGAGATGTAAATTAAATAAGTAAAAACTGTTTTAGTCATTCTTAAAGCAATAGAAATACCCTTGAAGATATTTTTACTTTTGGAATAAAAGTTAACATTACATTGGAACAACTACAGCAAAAAAAAAAAAAATTAAGTAGGAACTATGATTTTTGTTCAAAAAGACATTAAGAACCTCTTTTTTCAAAAATAAATATAAAATATTTTTCACTTTTTATAATCAAATATTCAATCATTAGTACATCAACAAATTTGTAAATAACATATTTGTACATTTCTTAAAAAAAAATTATTTGCTAATTTAATGTTTTAAGTCTTCTTTATCCTTAAAAATATGAACTATACTTGATTGTTTTTAGTAAGAAAATGATGGAAAAAATTTCAATACTTTTTCTGATTGTTGAAATTTCGATATATCATATCGTTTCCATGAATTTTCAAGTTTGATGTATAGAGGTTCTGGATGCATTTACCAAAATAAAATGAGAGAGGGAAAAAAAGACAATTTTTATTCCAAAAATATTTTGCAATTTTAAGGAACATATCAAATATGAATATTATATCTAATAGAACAAATAGCAGAAGAAAGGAGATTCTGAACACCCAGGACATCAACAAAATGGTTATAAATCCAGAGCTTTTGAACAAATTTAACTTAAAGGATAATGTAAAGAACATAATATTTAAGTTAATTTAAAGTCTGCCTCAGCCTTAAGAAGCCTGTTTTTTGGCGCCTCATCACCATTTCGTAGGTTTTGAGTCTGGGGTGATTGATCCCAAATTAATTGTCACCTTTAAAGAGCTTTTTTTGTAATGTAATGATAAAAAAAAAAATGCTTAAAGTTGTTGTTTTTTTTACAAAAAATGAAATACTTTGATATTTGCTAAGCCTAAATAATACTATTCAATGGGAAAATAGCCTTTATTGCTCCACATCCCTCATAACTCAATCAATCAAACTCTTTTAACAATTTAACCACATGAATTATTTTCTAAATATTTCACAATTATTTTATAGTCACCCAGTGTTTTAGGCACTCAATTATAATACATAATATAATACAAAATTAAGCAAAATATTCCTCTGAGCTACAGTAATTTAATTAAAAGTAATTGCTTAAAAATAATAATTATACATGCTCATTAAATCTAAGATTTTACTTCATACATATGATATAAATAACTACAATTTAATGGAATCAAGAAATTTAACTGATCTGATGATTAAAATTGATAATTTGAACTGATAGTTAAAATTTATTTTTATTTTCAAAAAACACTAGAATTATAATTGAAACTAATTCATTTTTTTTTCAATTAAATAATTTTATCAAACAAATTAGAATGTTTTGGTGTATGTAAAGGCAATGCTCGCTGTATATATATATATATATATATATATATATATATTAAATACATAAAAATAACATTAAAACTCACTTCCTTTTGTCCTGAAATATGAGAAAAATGCTGGGAAGAAAGACTTGTATATATCATTTCTGATTTATGAAAATCAGATGGATCATTTTTATTCATAAAAGCAAAATATTTTAGTTCCCAAAGATGAGCTATTTCTTTCAAGTGATTGTCTGTAAAATGAATCATTAATATACTTTTAACTAACAAATCTCAAGATGTTAAATCTTTTAATATATTAGATAGATTTTAGAAAACGTAAAATTTGCTTTATGCTGAAAGAATACATAGAAGAACAAAACTTCAAGACATATTTTGAACTTTATGCAAAATTTCTCAAATACGAATATTAGATCTTAAATCTAACTTTTAATTTAATTGTAAATGAAAACAATAAAAATATTAATGAGTCAGTCCATTTAAAAATATTTTATATATTTTTTTAATGATAGAGAGTTTGTAGAAATATTTGACCATTCGTAATAAATTAATTTATGAATACAATTTTAAATTCATTCCTTTTGTTACATATTTAACAACAAAGATTAGTATTTTCAGGAATAATTTCTCATTGCATTTCATAAAAATATAATTAGTTAAATATTTATTCTAATAAATAAAAATTCAAAAGCATTGTTTATCATCTATGTTAAATTTCATGAAATTATCATTTAAAATACTTATGAACATTTACTACCAAGTTAAATTATTATAACAATCAAGTCTAAAAATTTTTATTGTATTTTTAATTTGTCTTAATCAAAACATATATGGTTCTATGAATGTTTATCATTCTAAAATTTAAAGATCTATTTACTTAGATAATCCTTGTCATCAAGATCCACTAAATACAAAGGGAAAGTGTACTTTCTTGATTTTGTTGGTTCAACCTAAGATGTATACAAAAATATATTATTTTACTTTAAAATTTAAATAATTTCAAAAAAACTATTTTGATAATGATGATATAAATATATTCTTCACCAAGGAAATCAATTACACCTAATTTTATCATATCATGCTAATTTTAATCAAATTCTATCTCTTTGAGGGCAATGCTTTCATTTTCATGAAAATGATTATTTTTTTGTAAATATATTTTAATAGGTATGATTTTCCAGCTTAAATTTATATTATATGGGTCATGAATTTTATATTGTAATCAATACTGTTTGAATAATAAACAGTTTGAGATTGTTTTGATATTCGTTGAAACAATCATAAAATTTCACAAACAACTTAAAATAAAACAGGATGTTGAAAAACATTTGCATCTTTTAAAGAATTTCTTAAATATTAAAAAAATGAAGATGAAAAATCAAAAAATAAATAGATAATTACCTGATATAACTGTAAAGTCCAGTGACCTGGTTCCATATTTTTACAAGGCATTAATATGCTGTTCATACTTATATATCCCTTTATAAAAGATTATATATTTCGACTGTTAATTATTTTAAATAGGATATTATGATGAAACAAGAAAATAGATAATACTTTGTGTATTTATACAAAACAAGATTGGAATTGATTTCTAAAAACAAAAGCAGATGATCACGTCCATTACAAGCTAGATAAAAATGTACTTATTACTTTGTTAATAAAACTGCTGAGCTGCTATGTTAATAAAACTGCTTTTATATGAAGCTCCGGTATGTTTCTTTAGAAATCACCCCCTCTCCTACAGAGCTTAAATTCAAAAGGAATATGTAGTAGTGCATTATCAGCTATACAATCTCATATAAAAATTTCAATCAATGCAAAAAAAAATTTGAAAACATTTTAAACACTAATTTAAAAACATTTTATAGCATACAATATTACATATATATATATATATATATATATATATATATATATATATATATATAATTAAAAAGCTCATATTTAATTCTTTAATTCATCACCTTTTTCTAAATCTTGAGGAATTTAGATAAATAGACATTGTCAATAACAGAAAATGATGAAAATTAAGTATTCATACTCATAACACATTGAGAAGAAAAATTTCAAAATAAAGAAAACTTTTACAAACAAATTCATTATTGATCAGAATTAATTTAAATATTACCTTAGTTTGTGAGGTTTTTGTCTCATTTTTCTTATTTTCTTGAAACAGAATTACATCAGTAGAACATTTTTTCTCATGATTAGGAGATATTAAAAGCAAATTTATTTTAATTGAATCTGTCTGGCTTTTAAATTTCAGGGGATCATCGATAGAATTACCTAAATATGAAAATGAATCCAAATCAAATCTGCTTATTAAAACATTCACAAGAAATCAAATTTAATATTATACTTTAGCATAGTTAAATGTATTGAAAATTTAATTTGTAAGACTCATTACAATAAATTGCTAGCTAAAATTTATTAAATTTGCAGTAAAAACTCCAGATCTAAAGGATAAGGTACATGTGTTCCTTACGTGATAGTAACGAACCTAATCTCTTATCAACCTGGAGGGTTTTTTTACTAAATGCAAATTTGATATTTAAGAGTAATAATTTAATTATTATAGTAAAAGCTTTCGTAATGAACTTTGCAACTGAAGAAATTATTTATGCGAGTATGATAGCAATTCCATATGCTTATCACTAGTTATATTGCTAAATGTCTTCTACAGCTTGTTTGTAGATGAATTCTTTTGAGGGCATTGTTTTATTTTGAATGAGCAGTATATATGGTTATTTTTACTCAATGTAAGCATATCAAATATTTTTTCATCATCATAATTTTTTTTTCTCTGTACCTTGCCAAGCATTCTAATCCATAATAGCCAGTTAATAAGATGTAATGTAATAAAAAAGGCTATATAATTATAGGTGCAGAGTATATCAATTGCAGCAAACAAGCAAATGTCCATTTTTAATAAATGTTTTTCTTTTAAAAAAACCAGCAATGCTTTTAAAGGGATCCTTCATGAAATATACAAGTTAAATCAATAATAATTTTTTAGATGAATAAGTTTTTTAAAATCTTTTAATTTTCTTCAAAGAAATTAATGGGAAAAGTATGATTAAAATGAAAATCTTTGGTTTTATCATTTTATGTATTGTTTGCTTATAACCAATATGTATGTCATATGTAAAATAGGAATACACTCAAAACCAAACAGCAAACAATTCAAATTAAAAAAAAAAAAAAAAAAAAAACTCGACATTTGCAAGGTATTTTTAAAATTCTATTCCTCCTACAATAGTTGACACACACATATGAAATTGCATTTATAAATTTGTCAGGCTATGTACAGCAAAAGTTGGAATGGTTTTGGGATAGCATAATTGAAACTCATAAAATAATTTTTTTTGTGAGTTTTTATTAAAAATTCCTTAAAAAATAATTAAATTCTAAATGCAATTATTTTTTTAAATTAACTATTGCTTTGATTCCAAAACACATACCAATTTTTGATGTACATATTAATAACCATAGCTAGAAAAAAAAATATCAAAAAATTTGGCACAGTAGAAAAAAGCCTTAGCATTTTAAAAGAAAATACTAAAAACAAAACATTTTTTTTTTGTTCTGAGATAAATCAATTTAAAATTTTATTTGCTATAAAAAGATATATAAAAGCAATAAAATTATTAATAAAATTACTGTATGTGCAGAATGCACTAGATAAAAGTATCGTAAAAAAAAAGTTTACTGAATATTATTTTGTACTTCAAAAATTTCAAATTTTCAGAACTTAATTTTTTTTAAATACTAGAAATAACATAGAAATCCAGTTTGTGAAGATTTTGAAGTAAATGAAGTTACTTATTCACATTTTATGTTTAAAAAGTACAGATTAGTTCATAGTATTCAAAAAATTCCTTTTTGTAATTTCTTCTAAATTTGAAAAAAAAACTTTTGCAGACAGGTCAGCACTTTGCACCTTAAAATGTGTGCCATCAATAATACCATCAATAATTTTGCTTTTGAGACACCAATGGTTTTGAATATTCAGCTTAATTGAAAAATGTTTCTTCTTTGAACGAGGCATTATAAGCTTACAAAATACTGTTGTTGCGTCACATTCAAACTCCATGAGAGGTAAGTTTATCTGTTGGTGAATGGCAACAGATTTAAGAGAGAAGAAAGCTGTAACTGTTGTTTTTTTGGAAAAGATAATGGTGAAAGAAAAGAGTGATTAATGTTTGTGCTGTGCTGTTTTGATTAAAATATATGTTTTTGCTATTTCTTTCTGTGTTGTCATCTATAAACAAAACTACCTACATTCATTTTCACAGTCAATCCTAATAGGAACTACAACTGTATTATAGTATAAAGAAATGATTACATATATAAATAAATAGAAAAAGACACAATTTGTCTTTAAAAAGATTTTTTTATAAAACCGAAACTAAATAATGTTTCAAAAATAGGTAATAAAAATTAACCAAAAGAACAAGCACAGAATATATTGGCAGATATAAGTAAACATTAAGAATGGAATGCAATCTCTACATATAATTTCAAAACAACTTGATACAGTAAAAAGTTAATTAAATAGGCAAAAAAAACCAAAGGTTCGTATGATAGAGATGATTAGCATCAAAATATCAAAGAGCATAAAAGTTATCATAACTTTGAATTATTTAATGTACAGCTCTGAAAGTCTGTAGAATAATAGAAGTATGTATAAAGAATAATTTTGGCTAAAGAAAAAATTTTTTCTTCATTTTTTTGTAAAATCATATGTACTGTATCCCCTTAAAATGACTTAGAAATATTAATGCTGTTATTATTTTTTTAAATAAAGCTTATTAAATGAAACTATTTAAGGTTCCGATGCAAATCATAAACAGATTACAATGTAGAAAGAGTAATTTCCATTCATTTTAAAACAAAGAGAAACTGCATGTGGAGGAGGGGAGCCTGGAAAGAACAATATCTTCTTTTTTCTCTCAAACATGCAGTACATTTACAAAAAAAAAAAAAAGAAGAAGAGTATATAATTTACCTTTTTGTTAATCATGCAAGAACTGTGAAATTAATTACATGAATATTATTGTGAGATTCTGTTATATTTATAAAATCTTATTTGTAATTTCATTACACTAAAAAATACTCAAACTATATAGAAAAATAATAGAACATTCTAACTTTTGTGATCAGATTTACAATGCGCATTTCCAGCTTCATCGGAAAAGAGAAGATGAATTAACACATCATCAGTGTATGCTGGACCATATGGTAAGGGTGAAAAAATTTCAAGGTTATATCTGAAATTGTAAAAGTAAAAAAATTACAAGCATTCATCTAAGAATAAATTTTTAGTGATAAAAAAAAGGGAAAAGATACATGACTATAAGAGTTTATATTATAAAAATTAAACAAATACTCATATGAGCTGTAATATTTTTAAAATTCTTCAAAAACAATTCTTTGAATGTTGATAATTAAGCACTTTCAAATTCATACAACTATAATTCACATAATATACCTGGACCACTGAGGCTTAGATAGATTAAGATGTCCAATCCAAGGAGATATAAAAACCATTCTTAAATCTCCATCACCAAAACAAAACCTACTTCCCAATACAGGTTGCTACACAAAGGGAGAAAAAATTATTGCCACTTAAGTGAAGTGCTGATTCCCATAAAATAACTATATTACATATTTCTAATATCTGGGAAAAAAAAACTTACCAGCATTAATCTAGTATCAAAATACTTTTCACTTGTCCTGTTAAACTTATAAAAATAATAGTTAGTAAGAATAAAAGGCATTTTAAATAAATCAAGTCATTGACAAAATATTAACATTTGTTTTAAAACAATGAATGTTTCATTAACAATTAATTTAGCTGAAAAGAAAAAAAACAATAAATTGATTTAAAAGTGTGTTTTGCAATTACAAAAAAAAAAAAAAAAAAAAAAAAAAAATTTATTTAAATTTGTTTTTTTCAATTAAAAAAAAAAAAAAAAAAAAACGTGTGTAATTTTCTTTTATATTATATAATTGATGATTATTCATAATAAAAATTATTTAATCCAAAATACATATAGCTAAGCTGATGACTAAATTACAAAACTTTCAGTTTTTATCTCTTTTATTTGGTAAAATTGATTTTTTTTTTTCTTTTTTTTTTTTTGCTGCTGTTGATAAACCTTGTCCAGAAAGCAACATGGGGGCTATTAAATATTGAATGTGGAATTAATATTTATCCATTCACAAAATTTTGATGAATTAGGTTCACAGGTAATGAGATTTTCAGCATACAGCTATTATAAAAAAAAATTCAGAAAATTAACATTTTATGGATATTTCCTATCTATATATATTGTCATATCAATATAAATAAATTGCATACAACAATATCAGATTTACAAGAATATTTACATTTAAAAAAGAGTAATAATTATGAATATTAATTCAATATATTTTTTAGTTTGACAGCCTCAAAATTATGTGGTGAGCAAGTATATAACCTGTTAATTCTTACATTAAAGAAATATGTAGTGACTCCCTTCTACAACAGCGACATAAGTTAAAATGCCTAACTAACTAGCCTGATTAGATGTCTTTTTGGGCCTAGTTGGTTAAAGCATGACAAATAGCAATCAACTTTTCTTAAGACTCACTGGACCAGTGTTCAAAACAAAGCTGACACATCTCGCATGCAACAAACAAATTACACAATATAAGCATTTTTCTCTGTTATTGTTCCTAAGCTGAATTAAAATCATATAAAAGCGACATAGACCATACTCTCAACCCATCAGAGGATATCTCTTTTCGAACTTCCATATATTGACATCAGGAGATTTAAATGAATCAATAGATTGCATAAGCAATTTTCCATAAAAATCGAAACAATAATCTTTAGTGGGAAAAAATTCGCGATAAAAATTGAATTATCATGTTTATGTCTGTTAAACTAAAATTCTGTTCAATAAATTAACTTGATTAAAAAATAATTTATTCAATCTTCGATACTGATTTCTAGGTAATACATAATATGCATACTATTTAGATACTTTGAAAAATTTTCTTTACTTACAAGATTTATATCAATCCAGTAAGAAACATCAGCAATTTTAGAGTAACTTGTGATAAATTTAGAAATACAGCAAGTATCAAGAGGAACCAAACAAGGAGTTATGTAGAGTTTTAAGATTGATTCCAGACTCAAACTATCCACAGGCAATTTTGCTTTTGTGCAAAATCTCTCTAAGGCATCATCAATCAATATTCTGAAATATTTTTCATCAAATGTAATTATCACTGCAAAATTTTAATAAACTTGTAACAAAATTTTACAAGAATCCAAACAAATCAGTGAAATTTTAATTAAGAATTAATAGTATTTTCAAATATTGTTTTAATGAAAGTTTAATTTTTCTCACATTTATTTCAGTGTCCAAATTTACATGCCGAAAATTACAAATCCTATTATTTTGAACATTGATCTGGATTTTACTGTAATTTATAGAAGCAAAAATAAATAAATAAATAAATCCTTTAGTGTGACAGATGAAAAAATGAAACATTTAATTTCCTGTAATAGCATGTAACAAAATTATTTGACGAAAAAAATAAAGCAATAAAAAGTATTAAAAGGATGAAGCCGAGATGTTATAACTATAAACTTAAAGGCAATAACCAAGTGTAAATACATGTATATATATATATATATATATATATATATATATATATATATAATAAGAGGCAGAGTGAGATAAAAGCTTACTTCAATAATTTTGGAGGTAAATATTTCATGAGAAATTGGTAATAATCGTCTTTAGCTAATCCAAATGCAAACACTTTAACTTCAGGTGCAGGTTGGAATGGAAAACTTACAAAAAAGGAGTTGTGAGACATAGAAAGTAACTCATCAATATAACTGCATTCTATTTTTGAGTGCTAGAAAATAATTACTCACTTTTAAAACGATAAAAATGTATTATCACTTTTATTAAGAAATGGTAAATGCATTTATTAACAAAGGTGCTAATATTTTAGAGATTTAAAGGTCTTAAGTTTTGAAAGCATGGATATTTTAATTTCATATTCAATTTTTGAGTCTCTATGGCTTGGAACAGAATAAGTACATGTCTCATGATACTCGATTCATGATTTTATGAAGATTTTGATATCTCATTCTAATCAATAAAATATTGAAATAATCATTTTGGGTAGTAAAATTTTTATTGTTTGTCAGACAATATAAATTAAAGTCATTAAAATTATCAATTAATAAGTTTGCAAATGAAAAATTGTCTTACAACAAAAATGTATCAATTAAAAATGATTTGTTAATGAAATTTTATTATTATTTCAAAACATAATTTTGGCAATATATTTGAATTCATGCGATAGGAACAATTTCAATACGAAGAAACATGATTCCTGAAATAATTCACATCACACGCAGCAAATATATTGTTAAAATTATGTTTTGAAATAATTGAATTAACTAGATAAAATCAACCATTCTGATGAATGACTTTCATTATGTTTCAATGTAAAAATACCCCCAAAATCTTAGTAATGAAATAAATATAATTTCAAGGCATTTAAAATTATAATTCAATAAGAAACTTTATAATCAAATATAAGATTTGTTAATGATATGACCAAAGAATACTTTAATCTCAAACAGTAACAATGAATTAAATTTGCCATACTCACTTGTTTGCAGGTATAAAAATATGACAAAAAATTATCATTTGAGAAAAGCATAGTATTATGGATTGGTGCTAAATATACAGAATCCCTAAGAAAAATAAAGTATTTCATTAATAAAACTCTCAAAATTTTCAAAAAATTGATATATAAAAAAAAATAAATTTTCAGTAAAATATTTCAATCTGCTCAAATAAGCTCTTAATTCATCAGAAAACAAAAATATGGAAATTTTTTTAATTATTAATATGTAAAGAAAAGAAATAATAATAGACTATTTAAAAGAAATTTACCGAAATTGTGAATTCATTAAAACTGTAGGAATGTAACTTTCATCAGGCATGACATCAGTTTGTAAATATAACTGATAATCATTTATCATTGAAGATCTCATTTTTTCATTAACAAGGTAATGGATGAATTCCCTAGATGAAATATAACAAATTGATAAACATATTATATAAATATTGTTTCTTATCTAGAAAACTTACTACAGTTTACCTGCTGAAAGCCCCACCTCTGGGAGCTCTGAAAACTTTAAATTTTGAACTTGTTGACAAAGTACCCTTTGATGAAACTTTATATACAAAACCATCACAAGATGAACTGAAGGGGATAAATAAACACATATGTAAATACTCATAAACTTGAATATTTAGAATATATAAATTTTGTTAGTATATTTGAATCAAAATGAAAATATTAGATTCATGTAATGCAAATAAAGTAAAACAAGGAAGAAAGAAAAGAGTAAATTTTGTTTAAGAAAAATAATTATTCTATTACAAAACAAATTCCTCAAAAGATTCTTTATCTCCATCATTCACTGATAATTGGAGAGATGACAAAAAAGATGATCCTGTAAGGAAAATATGCAAATGAGAGCAAGATATTTAAAAAGATGGCAGAGATTTAAAAAAAATTTAATTCAGAACAACAAAAAAATAATTACTTGCTAACTTAATGATGCTAAAAAATAATTGATGCTACATCACCAGATATTTTTAAATTTAAATTTCAAATATTCATTATTAGACAATCATGATATGCAATAGCAAAAATTTGATGAATTCTGAATATAAAAATCAATTCTGCTTTAGAATTCAGTAATGCTTTATTTTTTAAATTATTTAGTACCTATCAACTCAATATGCAGTTTGAAGATTCTGTTAATAATTGTTAAAGATCATTCACAATTATCTCATTAAAAATGATTAATTCAAATAAATAAATATAAATATTAATTAACTCAAACATTTAAATATTTATTGAATAATATGTTATCATAAAAAAAATTAAACTCAAACACAACAAAAGATCACTATAAATTAATTTTATGTTATGAATCTGATGTTCTTAATAAAAGAAATTGTCCTAATTTTCATATTCCAGATTAATACTAACAAATTTTGGTATATAATTGACACTTTCAAATTCATTTCAACCATTATATATATAAAGAACCATAAATATTGCAAGTAATCTTGAATGTAAAAACTTCAAATGTTAATTTTAGTTTTATAATGCAAAAATAAAAGTTTTAGTTAAAGTTATTTCCTTAAATATTTTTAGCATTTTTCACTAAACTATCAGTTGGGTTATATTAAACACAAGATATACCTAACGATGATGAAAAAATCAAATTACTATAAGAATAGTTAATAATAATACATATCAAAGTTGATTTATTTGATAAATACCAAAACTATAGGAAATAGGAAGGGAAGGAAATGCATATTTACCTCTGTAAGGTGTTAAAGCAATTGCCAAGTCATCAACATTCCTCAGAGGAATATCATTTTCAGATAAATTAATCAAAAAATCCCAGAAACCAAAACGTAACAATGCAACAAAACCCTAAAAAAAAGCTCAAAATACCAAAAAACATTCATTAAAATGATATTTATAAATCTAAACTGAACAAATAAATATAATGTAAATAAACCCTAAATATGATTTTAAAATTTCAAGTTTTATTCAACAAAGAAATTGCAATTTCCTGGCCTTTTAAAAGACAAATCAACAAAATATTATATGAATGGAAAAATAAGGTAATTTGAATAACATTTACAGATCCCAATTAAAATACTGAAAAGATAGATTAAGATTTAAAATATTGTAAGATGTGTGTGAAAAAGAACAGAAAGTAAAGAATTATTTGTTGTTAAAAATGATAGAAATAAGTAACTGGTTTTTCTTCAATATTAAAGAAGATTATACTGACCAATCACACTTTTCACTTACTTCAAGTTGTGCTCGAACTGTTTCATATGATGCCTTTGGGGTTATAAAAGACTTTTCATCGGGCAAAATAAGTATATTATGAATGGGAAGATTTAACTGAATGATCAATTGATTCAATTCCTTAAAAAATGTTATTTATTAATAGATAAATCAACATAATTAAATGTATATACAAAACACAAAATTCAGTCAAATTTTACCAACAATAAAAATAAGTAACATTCTCATACTAAATTTAAAGCCAAAAAAAAGTTAATGAAAAGGTATATTACAGAAAACTCAAAAGAAAAGTTCAAATTATCTATATATTTTTTTACTTATTATTTATTGGTTGGATGCTATCAATAAACCAAAAAAAAAAAAAAAAATTCAGAATTATTTTCACAAAGTTTTTAATAATTGCAGTTATATATTTCAAAAAGTATACAAAGCATTTTTTTTAACTAACTGAATCTTGCAATCTTAAAAAACGCAAAATACAAGTGTACATATTATAAAACCAATTTTGTTATTACATTAATTTATGTTGTTTTAAGCACATCAAAAAATATGTCAAACAAAATGGTGATAATGCTAATAAAGTTTATTCTTCAATCCAATTTCAGATGAAAAAAAGGTACAAGGTAACATGTTCAAATTAATTCCTTAGGAGTAGGAGGAAGGAGGGTCTGTATAATTCATGAACTGCTCCCTTGAGTTTTTATATATAAAAGCTGAAAAGGGCTCAAAAAATCTGTTTGTGGGGTAGAAATTCAGAGCATCAATATCGTAAAATTTTTTAAATAAATTAAGGAGGATTTTGTTTGCAGGCTTAAATATGTCATGCTATTATTGCTCCAAAATAACAATTATGCCCATAACAAGAGAGTTTATTTTTACTTATTATGCATACAACGCTATTTTTTATCACATGAATTCAGATAAACTTAATAAATTAAATTAATTGCCCTATATGTTTATTTAACACAAAATAATTGAAACTGAATTTTAAACAAGAAAAATTATAGAATATGAAGCAAATGCTAAAACCTATAATTTAGCACAATTTATTTTTACTCACTTTTTTAATGTTTGAATTCTGCCTATCAGCATGAATAACATAAAAAAAATCTTCTCTGTAAATTGAACTAATAAGTTCCATCTGAAATTACGCAGTAACAATTACAAGAACATTCAAAAGGAGTAATTACTAATATTCATGTGCTAAAAGTTAAAAGTAACACTCACAGTTGATTTTGAGTTGTTGAACACCATAATCATGAAAGCTAGGCGAATATGTGCATTGAATGGAGCTCGTTTTGAAGCTACTATAATAAAAACCTATATTCAATTATGAATAATGTATCCATTTTAAAAAATCATGGAAAATTCAAATCACTGTTTCGTAATATTAATTGCAATAAAAATTAACAAGATGTAAATAATAATAAGTCTAACTCTCTACTAAAAAATTTACCAGGAATGAATTTTTTTTTTTCAAATTATGAAACATTTAAAAGTCCATACTATCCTTATTACTAAAATGTATTTATTATGGAAATGTGAGCAAAATAAGAATTTGTAAAATAAAATTATCACCTTTATTCATAAATTATATTACATCCTTCATAATAGATTGAACTTTAAAATATAAAACTTACAATGATTATTTTTCAATTGTTGTCCAACTTTAGGAAGAACAGAATAGCTAAAGTTTTGATCGGTATTGTTATTCTATAAAAAAAAAATATTTATATATATAGAATAATGTTCACAAAATATAAAAGTAAGTTTTAAAAAAATGTGCACATAAGAACTACAAGATTTTAAAAAAATTAATCAGAAACTAATTATAAAAACTTATGAATATTTGTGTTTTTTAAACAATCTGTACTACTTATAAAGTATTAAATAAATTTACAAATTACATATCAAAATCAATTTTTAAAATCTTACTTTATTGTGATAAACAGAAGGAAGGCAAAATCCCTGTTTATTATATTGAAATGCACAGTAAACTTGCATTAATTGATCTTGACAATTATGAGTTATTGTTCTGCACAATGAAAATAAATAAATGACAATCATTATTAATGAAAGGAAACTTAATATTATTCAAGAAAAACTCAACATTAAGTCTTCTAATACTTACTGTCCTAGAGTGGGCCATAAATCTTGTATAATATTATTTTTAGATGATGGATTATGAGAACAGCTTCCAAAAAATCTGGAACATGATAAATTTTACTTTGAGATCAGTGACATGTATGATATTAACAATCCAAAAAAAGGCTTTAAAAAAAAATTAGTACAGTCTTTGTCATATCAATGCGAAAGTAATAAAAAAAAAGTATGCAAATATATGTTTCATAAAAAAACCAAAATTACATAATTAAATTTCTTATCATTCCTTGAAAGATATACATTGTATTTCATTTCAGATAAAATTATAAAAGCAACACAGGAAAACAAAGTGTCAAATATAAAAATTATTTTACTCAAAGTTGCTTACTAATTCTTCATTGAAACATAATAATTAAACTCATACAAGAAAATATTTTCATAATACACTAAATATTTAATATTACCCTTCTGTTTGCATAGCTATATTAGGTGAAGAACAATGACCACCAAATACCAGTTCTTCTGATAACTCATGATGTTCTAGATTCTGCATATCATGATCAAGCATAAAGTGTTCATAAATGTGAAGCACAAGGTCTTTTTGCTTCTTAAACTTTGCTGGCACTGCAACAAAGCCATCTCTATGACACACAATGTTAAGAAGCATAAATGGTAATATTTTCAGATCTGGACAGAAATGACGATTGAAAACGAACAAACAAGACTGATAACCAAGACAGTCATAGATGACAGGACAAGGTGAGTTGAAAGTATGACCTAAAGAAGTAATAAATTGCTATTTTTAATACTGTTATATGTGTGTGTATCATAAATTTTTAATGTGAAACATTTAAGAAGTTTAGAATTAATATGTAGCAATTAACAAAACAAGCAGCATATATGTGTTATTAACATTTAGAGTTTCCATAATATTATATCCTCTCAATCATACCTTTTAAATGAATTGCTACCTTCTGTACAGAAAATTTCGAATTTTCTCTACATTTTTTTAAAAAAAATATTTAATTACTGATGTGCTCCAACATAATACAAATATTAATTACAACAATTGCTGATTGACTTTATTAATAATCTTTAGAATTATAAATTTCACAGCTTGCATTGGTTATTCATAAGAAATACCGTAACTACTTTTAAAAAGGATAAAAATATTTGTAGTAATTTTTTAACATTCAAATTAAAATAATAAAAAATAATGAATGAAGCTGAAATTTTGTCTTCAAATATAATGTTACAATCAGATTTATTCTTTATAGTGTTCAAAGGCATTTTGTCAATGTAGATAGTAAAAATTTATTTTTAATTTTGGATTAGATAATTTAATAGAGCTGGGGAAGTAAGAGATGTTAAATTCAATTAAGTATATTAACATAAAAAATTTTAGCTATTAAAAGTTAAATATACATACAAACAATTTTATAAATATAAACATAATTTAATAAGGAATATAATATACACTGTTAACATTTCTCTATTAAAAAATTGAAATGTACCATTTCTATTGGATTCCAGAAGTGAAGCAGTATGATGCTTTGCTATACCTTTAGATATTGAACCATTAAAAATATGATCAACCACTAATTCTTGACTCATCTAAAATAAATAATAATATATTTATAAGAGTAAATAAAAGTAAAATATCATATTAAAAATAAGAAAAGAAATCATGTATAAAAATGTCCTTCAGTGTGAATATAATACTCTTATTATTTCAAATAAGTTTAGAGAATTATAAAACATTAAGTTTGATATTTACAATGGATATGCACACATAATCCATGTTATATGGGATCAAATACAAAAAACTTTCAAACACAAACCAAGATTTAAAAGTTTACAGCTCATTCTTAAATATGAGAAAAAATTAAATTAAAAATGTTTAAAGGCTTTATTCATTAACATTGTGAAATAATAGCTACTCAGTATTACAGCTGTTCTCAAATTCATTTTTAATATTACTTTTCTTTATATTGTTTTGATATTGATTTTACACTAATACCTTTTTATTTAAGTTAGTTTTACTTAAGAATGTTTACTATCTGTTTTTAATTATTTTTGATTTATTCTATTGTGCATGTAAGTAAGAATAATTACTATTTTCAATTTAAAATGAGATATATCCACATAAACATCATTTAGGTATATTCATCATATATATATATATATATATATATATTCAATGAAGCACATAAAATATTCGAAGAGTGCTTCATTTCAAATGCAAAGTAATATGTTAACAACAGGGGGGAAAAAAAGAGTAAAATAATTTTTATGCATGAACCTATAAATTAATAAATGGCACAATAAATTTCATGAGTTCAAAATTATCTATTTTAAAAATTTATTAATATACACAAGATCTTTTTTAGAAAAACTGTTAGCATTCGTTGGAAAAAAAATGAGACAATAGGATAAATGAACTTGAGAACTTAAAAAATTAAAATATTAATGAGAAAATTCATGCATGTATTTTCTCATTAATATTTTAATTTACATTATAATAAATTTTGTTATTAAATGATTTTTTATTTAACAAAATCAATGCTTAAAAGTATAAATACATTTTCTATTCGTAATAATGATACAAATAATAATTTATACGCTATTTATTTTTAATTCTAGAGATTGTTAAGATCATTTTTAAAAAAGGTACAAATGAGAGATTGATATTAATAGATGAGTGTGCTTAAATTTTACATAAATTTGAAATTAAAAACTCCTGACAGCAATAAAAAAAATTCTTTAAATATAGTTGATAGTATACAATATTATTTTGAGCTAATTGTTTGATTTTTAAATTTCTGTTTGAAAATCACATCACAGATTGATCGATGTTCTACAACTGATTTCAAGTATAGAATTTTTAAAAAAATTACAATGAAATTAGTATTGTACAAATTCTTTAGCTATATTTTTACCTCAAGCATTGAATATCCTTTTGGACAAGACAAAAAAGCATCTGCATGTTCATAAGATAAGAAATACAGTCTTTCCAGCGAAGAAGGATATTCATCATTTATAAAGTAGGGATAATCTTCTGGCTTTGGCAGATTAAAAAGCCTACCATCTGGTAAATAAATGTCTTCAGCAAGAAACCCATGGACAAAGACTAAAATCAGAGCTATAATATAGGACAAGATTAATTCAGATAAGTCAAGCAAGTTTGTAAAAGAATATATCATTAAATGTAATTTTACCATTGATTTAATTAATACAATAAAATTAAAGTAAACATGTAGTGCATCTATTTTATGAATGTACAAATTTAATTAAAATATTTTAAACAACACTTCATAAGCAATACAATTCTTAGTTTTCAAAAAAATATTGTAAAGAGATTACTGCAGGATAAATGATTTATACCCAATAAAATATTTCATAAATTTTGAAAAGAATTGTAAAACACACACATTCTCATATAGCACAATAAAAAAAATTAACTGTGAAGTATTTTATACAAGATACTAGCTATGAAATACAGTTAAATTGAAATTAAGAGCTTTTGAAAAATCATTTTATAATTCAGTTCATTTATAAATATCCTACAATTTTTAAATATATGAGTAAAAAATTGTTTGAAATAGAAAATTAGCAATTAAAAAATAGTCTCATAAAACTTCTCTATTAGATTTTTTTTTTTTTTTTTTGAAATTTCAAAATATAATACTTATGAAATTCATGCTTTTTCTTTAGTATGAAAACATTTAAGACATCAAAACATTAAATCCAATTTTGGTATAATTTTATCACAGATAGATCGTTGAGCTGAAACAAAATCAAAGCTTAAGAATAAGAATCAATGCTATCTTCAATCCCAGGTGATAAGAATACTTTATTTCTTGATAAGAGAATAATTCACAAAAGGAAATCAAACAAAGAAACGAAATATTTATTGTTAAAAAGAAGTTAACAAAATAATTTTTATCATTTTGCAAAATGAGTATGAAATAAAATTTTTACACTAAAAACTAATAACATATACTGGTTATATTTTTCTTTTACTATAAGAACTTGTTATCAGTACATAGTGTAAAAGTTTATAAAGAAATAAGCACCTTACTTTCAATAGTGATCCAAGATGTATATGTGCTTTTCAAAGTTCTTATTTTCAGCTGACAAGATGTGTACATGAATTTTTAAAAATTTATTAAAGGAGAAATAAAAGCTTTGCATTTACACTGAGGCAAAATGTAAATGATTAACATTTCATTATAAATTGAAATTAATGAATCAGATTTTAGATCAGAGTAATCTTTTGTTCCTGACAAGATAAATGTTTTTAATTCATCCTTTAGTTATGCAAGTTCCAAAATAAAATCGAAGTAATTAAGCAGGTAAATAACATTTTATGATTCATTTAATTTGACAATCAGGAAAATGGAGCCAATGACCTTATCTTAGAAAATGGTTTTAAAAAAAAGGAACTATTTTAATAAGTTTAAATGCTTTGTAAAACTTCCATTAGAAAATGAATTTCTAATTATTGAATAATCAACAAATTCTGTGGCAATGAATCTGTATTTAGATACACTAAACGAAAAATTTAAATGGTAAATCACATAAGAAACCAGGAGAACATATTAAGCTTACATTGTTCTGCAAAAGAAATAATTATCATGTTAAAGTATGACTTTATTTAAATAAATATTAGTTTTGCTGCCTGTTCCATGTATTTCACATTTTACTATAGATTCAAAGAAATTACTGAAACGTATTGACGTGAAATAATAACAACAAAATTTATTAATTTTTGATGCAAAAACCATTCTTTAGTTACTAATTTTTCTTATTTGGCTGAAGTGGTTAAATCAATAATGCTTTGGAAATTAAATTGGGCACTTTTGTTAGTCAAATAAATACTACTTAAGCTGAAACACTATATGAAGTTTTCAAGTTCCTCATAGATTTATAAGACTTTTTATGTAGAATATATGGGTTTGTTTGAGTAGTTACACAAACCACTGGCTCTCGGTAAAATCAAGTTAAAAACAATTAATCAACTAAATCAGAAATCCTTTTAAACAGAAATGTTATGTCATGATAACAGTCTAATGAAAGCACATTGATTTAATTACTGTCTACGATTGCAATATACAAGGCACATTTCAAAAACTTTGCTGCTCCATACATGTTAATTTAAAAATCTATTCATCCATAGATGGCAGAAATATCAATCAAGTGGTAAAGAGTTCATGCTCACTCAAGTTATATTTTGTGTGACAATGTAGAAATAGGAATCTCAGTAAACGTGAAATATAAGGAACATTAAAAATAATATGTAAGACTTCCTACAAGATTAACTGCAGCTGCCAATATATTTTATTAATTAATCAAAAATTAACACACATACACATATACTAACAAAATCATCAAAATATACATACACTAATAAAAAATTAACAAAATATATACCAATGGGAAAAATAAAGAAAGAAAAGTAAAACCTAACTACAAAACTTGAGATCATTCTGCAAGTTGCACCAATATTAAACCAACAAATGTTTGCAGTCCATTACATGATTTTTATAATGCAAAAATTGCACATGCATCATATTCATTATATCACAACAATAAGTATTAGATAAAACCCTTTTTTTAAACAAATCAATGCCCTGAAATATCACAACTGATACATTTAAAAAAAAAAAATAATGAATCATTAAGATAAAAATAGAATTTTAGGTATGTTCCATTTTTGTACAGAACAAAGTTTGCAGTTAAATTAAATTACCTATCTTTTTACATAGGAAGTTCAGAAGTGATCTTTTAAGAATTATGCAATGAATCTGTATACATGCTGTAAAATATTTGTCTCATTAAAATGCCTAATTATCACCTTTTTGACTAGTAAAAAATCTTTTGTTTCAAATTAAACAAATCAAGTAATTCTGGTTAATTTTAATGTATGAAATATTATATTTATTTAGTTGTTACACACACTCATATCTTTTCAAAATAATTATAATTAGGAAGTTATCCTATGTTAAAAACCATTTTCAAAATGGTTCATAAGAGAATAAATTTAGCTTTTAAAAACGTTGGCTTGTGTTTTAAGATTACTCTTAGATGAAGCGATTAAACAAATTAAATAGCTTTAAAATTTAATTCAATTTTTTAAGTTGCTTTTAAACTTATTCTTATTTCAAAAATAGAATGTACCTAATAAAATGTTTATAAATAATAATTATTTATAAATTTTATAAAATATTTAAAATTTATTTCACATTGTATACATGAGGATTTGAAATTTCAATATAAATAATATTTAATTGGATTTTATTTTTAACTCGTTTATAAATTGAAAAAGATAATATACAATCAGTAGTGTTAGGAAAAACATATTCATAAATGTCGAAAATTATGTAATATTTTTTAAATTTTTCTGCAGCACAATTAACAAATTTCTGTAGTAATAATAAATCAAATATTGCAGGCCAAAATATTAGGAATTTAACAAAATACGAAACAAAACATACACCTAATTCTGATTTTTCACCCAGTTTTACTACTGCAAATATTTTATAGGCCAAAAAAAGTTACTCAGTATAATCCTATTAAAACAAAATTTATATATAAAAAAAATGTATTAGTAACATGAAAGAAGTAGAAATAAATTAAGTAATTTAAATAATCACATCACAAAAATGATGCAATTCACTTAATTACATACAACTGCTATACATCATTTTTTTTAAATCTTACATCAAAAAATAATTCAACAGTTAAAACCTTATTTTCTATAATTTTTTAGAACTGTTAGACTTATCAATAATCAATTTTTGATCCATAATTACTAATAACATTGCTATGGTTTTATTCTTGTTCTTTTAAAACAATATAAGTTTTAAGTAGAGCAAATAAACACAATAACATAAGTTTGCTCAAAATAAAATTTAAATTCAAACTTAAACAATATATTTCCTAATCAAGCAATATAATGTTGTAAAAGAGAATTATACAAAAGCTCTGCTATAATGCAAATAGTTAATTTATATTCCTGAGTTTAAAAAACAATCTTACAACTTATTAAAAATTAGAGGGGAAAAACAACTACAAATACTGCTTTCACAGAAATATTCTTTTTCTCTATTTCAAACAAACTATTAAAAAATATTTGTAAAAATTTTTAATTTAAGCCTTTAAAAATAATAAATAATACAAACATGTAAAAAGTTTGATGTATAAAGAATTTGAGGAATGTAGGTAAATTTAAATTACTTTTAAATTTACACTTTGACACTTAAACTTTACACATATTTTTCCACCTTTATTTAAAACAAACTTTTGAAAAATTAGGTTTAAGAGGATTTAGTGAATTGTACAAAATACTGTGATATAAAATACGTTTTTTAATGTATTGAATCAATATAAACTAAAAAAAACATATGCATCATATAAAATAATATTTTTTATTTATAAATATATTGTTACAAAGTGATATGGTTATGTACAAGTCTTCTTCACGGTCAGTATCAAAGCTGTGAAACAAAATTTTTACACAGACATTAAAATTATTAAATTTATTACAAGGTTAAGAATCACTAGACAATCCAAACAGTTTAACAGTGCCTGCATCTCTTTCTCGCATATGTTTATCTTTATCATCACATGCAAATGCTAAGAGATGTCTTTTTGGATGCCAAGCTACAGTAAATGTGGGAGATTCACAAGGAACTTCTGCTATTTTTTCACCTAAAAGATATATTCAGAAAATAAAATTTTATGTTCTAATAAAAGAAAATACAATATACAAATATGAATTGGTAAAAAAAAGATTAAAATATCAAAAATAATCTCAAATTTATTACCTGTGTTAACATCAGCAATATCAACCAGATGATCTTCAGAAGCAGATGCAAGCATATTGCTGTCATAGCTGAAACTGATGGTTCGTACTGGCCACTCTAGTCTGAAAGCAGAAGTAAATTGAATTTTTTTAAAAAAAAAAAATGCTTACAGCATAATAAATGTAAAATTCATTTTAGGTTTTGGCAAGAAGCAAAAAAGACATGATGTTTTAAAACATATTATTTTTAACAAAGAAAAGACATGCTAAAGAAAAAAACTGAAGGTCTTTTTAAAAAAAATCTTCAATGCATTTTTTCAATCAAATGTTTATAAAATCCATCTCTACAATGAGTTTCAAACTAGAAACGGATGCTTGAAATTAAAACGTATAATCTCTACCCCCCCCCCCTTTTAAAAAAAGGATGCCTAAAATCTTTAGACTTACTGTATATCAAATTTAAAGAAAAGTCCTGTTTGGGATTAGAGCAGTTTTGAGCTCAAAAGTGAGGTGGGAGAAGTAAAATGAAATATTATTTTAAGTATAAATTTTACATCAAAAGATTTAATAAGTTAAAAACTGAATAAATAAAGTTCTGCTTGATCAAGTCAATTAAAAGTCTGCCACAGCCTAAGAAGTCGCATTAGGTGGTGTTCATCTCCATTTCTGTTCCCTTTGGACCTGAGGCACCAATTACTGGCTAAAATCCAGACTGAGAGGCTAGCCAGAATCAGATCCCCACTTCACAAGGAAACTTGGTAATCAATTAATGACCCTTGAAGGAGGAAGCGCTGAGTAAACCCGTGACTGACTACTAAGCTGAAATCACTTGCAATTGGACCTGAGTAGGCATTGCTTGCACTCAGACATGCTAAACACTACACCATTGAGTCCACTTCTGCTCAAAACTTGTTCTTTATTATAACAACCACTGAAACTCAGCTTCGCACAAATAAAAAGTTGAAAATGGAATTAAAATCTGCAGAGCTTTGTTACTCTGAAGGGAATATTCATTTTCAATTGAAATCTAAAATTCAGACAATTTTACAATGCCAAATTTTGCTTTCAAACTAAAGTCACTAGATAACTACATCATCAACATCATTAAAAATTTTACCATTTAAAAAGTTCTGCATGGAACCAAATAAATGAAAATCTGAAGGTGCAAGGTCAGGACTATATGGTGCATGTGACAACACATCCCCACCTAGCTATAATAATATTTGGAGATGATCAAAGATATGTGGGGCTTTGCATTAACATGTTACAAAACAACAACCTCATGATTTGCATATTAGGCCACTTTTCTTGAATTGCATCACTCAGTTTGGTGAGTTTTTGAACATAGACATGTGAATTAAATGTTTGGTTTCTTGGTATACATTGAAAGTGCAGAATTTCTTTATAATCCCACCAAACTGACATCAATTTTTCAATTAACATTATCATAAACAATCCACTTAGTGTCACCAATAATCAATTGTTTTAGAAACTGATCAATTTCATTGCATTAAAGAAGGAAATTGGAGTTGTTAATGCATTGCATGAAATGAATTTCCTTTGAGCTGACATGGGGCCTATTAGTCGAGTTTTTAAACAAAAAGCCAAGTTGTTAAAAAAATTTTAATGCATGTATGTGATACACTGAGCTTCTTCAGCGATTTCATCACTTGGATCTTTCAAGATAATGGACTTCATATGGATCTCATCAATTTTAACTAGACAACCAGATCTTTGCAGTTTTTTGAGTGAAAAATCACCAGAACGAAATTGCAAACAAGAAAACAATATAGCTTAGGTGCTTTAAACTTGCTAACAAACAAAAGAATGAGCAAAAATCATCTATCGACAAATGCACAATCACTTAGTTACCAATCTAATAACAAATTCCTGAGTGGAAAGAAGGAACCTTCACAAGAACTGCATTGTGAACAACTGTATTGGAATAAGAGGCAAGAAGTAGTGGTGATCATTGTTTATCAACATGCTTGATAGTGTGATTATAAATTGCTGGAAAAGTTATAATATTGAAAATGGATTCAAGTTTCTCAAATTCAGTTTCAATCGCAATTAATCATTACCTTAATTAAAGTTAATTGAAGAAGCACTAGATGTTACTGATGCTGCCAAACATATGCAAGTCCAAACTCAGCCAATAGATGACCTTTCAAAGGAGTGCTACTGATTTAAAATTCAAAAATAATGGCCATGTCATATACAAAGAGAGAGTGTAAGTTGGGATTCATGGCACAACAGCCAAATATGTGTTACTATGATCTAGACATAAGAAAGATGGAAGAAAAAGGGGGGGGGGGCAATGATTGACAAGAAGAGCAAAAATAGAAGCAAATACAGACGGTAAGCAAATATAGAAGTATCACTAAGGTATCCAAGGGGTGCATTATCCGCATTTTCCAAATAAAGACAGTAAACGCCATGGGATAGAAAAAGACCACTATGGTACCTAGGGGTAATGATTCCCACACCTAGCAAAAAATATAAGCTTCCAAGGGAATACATTACATGCAGAGACTCTAACAATGCATATAAAAAATGTTGAATTTAAATATATATATATATATATTTCATACTTTGAAGTACTATCTTCCAAGTATAGTACTCCTAACTACCACATTAAAATTTTATAGGACTATTTCCCTGGTTTTGGCCAAAGGTGCATATAAGTGCTTTTATGAATCTTTTATTTTTTTAGTATGCTTAATTAGCATTTAGAATGCTAAATTAACATTAGTTATTGCATTTTAAATGTAAAATAAGCGAACTTTTTTAATAAATTTTTGTGTGAAAATTACGAAGATTTAAGACATTGGTCAAATAATAGGTTAAAAACTTGTTCATTATTAAAATGAAAATACCATAATACTATTTATCTGAGACTATAAATTAGAACTAATGCACCACAGTATTAAACTATTTCTTATATATTTACTGACACAAACTATTGTGAAGTTATGAAAACAATCTGGAATTTCTGTACAATATGTCAATCTATAAATAAACAGTGAGAAAAGTACAGATACAAAAACAACTACTTTTAATTTTTGTAGAATAACATCTAGTAATGAAGCAATATAATAATTAAGTTCAATTATAGATTTATTCAGGATTTCTTTGATGTTGTATCTTACTGCAAAGAATTGAAAATAAAAAATAATTATGAAAGCTTTTTTAATACTCTACAGTGTAAACATTGTGCAGCATCGTACAGACACTGTGTCGCACCAGGGGGTTACACAATGCACACACTTAAGAATCACAGAATTTATTTCTTAAAATTTTGTAGACTGAAATGCACATTGTTTTAATAATTTCTTTGAATGCAAATAAAGAAATATTTTGCAGGCAATTAAAAAGCTATGATCAAGTCGAATATTGTACATGTTTTTCATTTAAATTGAAAAAAAAAAAATCAAAATTTTCCAGCATGAAACAAAATTTACACAAAGTATAAAAAGTCCTAATTTATCATGTAATTTAGTATTCTTAATTGACCTTTTTAGTCAATAAAATATTTTGAATATGCAAACTCAGAACAAAGATGAGTTGATTACTAAATTTTATAGATACATTTTTATATTTTCAATATCTATTAATTCTACTTAACAAAGTTAAAATCAGAGAATCAGGCCCATCTTCAGAATTTATTACTAAATTGAAAAGATTCTGAATTTAATATCAGTCCTTACAGATTGTTCATGTAACATTCAAAGATTTAGCCATTCCTAGATTTATTTCATACCTTTTTATCACTTGGACTCCAAATGTACCCAAACCAATAAAACAAGATAAACAGCAAGCAAAATTGATTTAATGATAGCAACTTATCAGCCTTGTGTCAATTAAAAGCCCTCAAAAATCATTGTTAGATAATACATTTAAAGCTTATATTAGTCAACATCCATTTAGAGCAGAAGTATTCAACCTTTAACACTTTGGGAAACCCTTTGAGTTTACTGTTTTCTCGAAGGAACCCCATGACCAAAGAGCAGGAAAAAAATAGAATATCAAAGCTTCAATCCTACTCAAAGTTACAAAATTATTATTGTATTTTTGTTTTATTGCAAGACAAACATCTTAGTAAGATAATGAATTATAAGGTACCTAATAAAAAAATTTTCTAAAATATATTCTAACAATAGCAACAATATTTTAAGTTATAGCAAATTAAAAAAAAAAAAAATTAATGACTTGGATGTAATTGTTTTTCTTTAAAAAACGAAGTATTTTTACACTTGGAATAATTGTTGAAATCTACAACCTGTCATCTTCAGCATCCAGTCTATTTCTGTATTTTGTTTTTTTCACAGCATACAAAGAGAAAGACTTTTTGCAAACATAGGTTGAAAGAAATTACATTAGATATTTCACAGCTCTTTTGGCAATTTCAGGATATTCTTCTCTGATGTCCATTCAAAAATGCACAATGTCACCTTGACTAAATTTCAGTTTTAATTGAGTGTCGGTCAATATATCAATTTGTTGTTCTCTTTCTCTTATTGGGAGTTCGGAGATGTCACAGTCGAAAAGGATTTTGGATCCAAGATAATTTCTCTTTCTGAGCAGGAAAATATTCAAGAAATGTCCTTTACAGATCTGTTAAGGGGTGTCAGGACCCTTTAAGCTTCGAAAAATGTGTCTAAAATGCCTTTTATTTAAACTTCTGTATTATGCATAACAATCAACTGAAATGGATGAAATTTTTTTTATGAGTTTCAAATGGTTTCATATGTATAATTTAATAGTTAAATATAAAAATTTATTTTTTTAAAAAAAGTTATTTGCTGTATTTTGAAGACTTAATTTTTTTTCTTCTGGAAATGAGAGTTTCACTTCAAATTAAACGTACAGTTCAAATATTATGCGAATACCATCAAAATAGTCTCAAATTAAACCTAACATTTGATTTCAGGTGCTGAACCTATTTCTTTTCCAAAATACTTTGTCAATATTTTTTAAAAAAGTTTAAAACTTGAAAATTGTAAATTTTTGAAGTTTTTGAAAATTAAAAAATTTTTTAAAAAAATATTTTCCATCAAATTACTTTAAATTTAGCTTTAGCATCTAGAGAATAGTAATTAGAAGATATGTACAAGTTTTCATCCATTTCTAATTATTAGTATTTCATACGTCTTACGTGAAAATTGAAAAAAGCATGTTTTGAGAAAAATGACTTTAAAGTTAAAAATTTGAATAATTTCACACCCACTATAATAGCCAACATAAAAAACCTCTCATTTCATAATTAAGTCATTATTTTACAAATACACATTATATATATAGTATTAATTTGGTTTAATTCACTTTATGGGCCACAAATGTCATAAAGAAAGACTATTGAGTTATTTCGACATTTTTGGCATTTGAAAATATACACACATTTACAAAATGTGACAGTATTAATGACTTAACTTTAGGTTTAAGTTATACAAAATAACTTCTTAAAGGTGCATGACCACTTTATATACCTTGTGTAGAATATAAAAAAAGTAAAAGAAAAAAAAATTGGAATATATTGTAAATCTAAAATTTAGAATAATTTAAAACTTATTTAGTTACTCATCAAATAAAGCATTCATAATTTTAAAAAAAATCTTAATTTTAACAATTAACAGTGAACATACAACCAACAGAATTATTTGATTTATTATGTAATCCTAAAAAGATTAAAAAAAAGCTTCACAGCAGTTGAGATATTTTTCTAAAAGCATACATTTCAATAAAGTAATGCAGTAAAATTATAAAATATAAGGTACAAATTATACATAACATTATTTAAAAGCTTATTCAGACTATTATATATAAATTATTGCATGGTATATCATTATGACATTTCAAACTATTACAAACAATGTCACATTAGAAATGAACAGCTCAATATTTAACTGTGAAAAATATAATTTTTATTCCACTAATGTGGAAAAAAACATTTAAAAACCTCCTGGCACATAAACATCTCCTTCTTTCATTCTCATGTTTTCATTATCTTTTATAACTTTCAGTCTTTTTGTTTTCCGAGCTTCATGTGACTGTTCGCTTACACGTTTTTCGGCTTTCTTGATTCGCAGTTTATCCAAGATTTGAAAATGCATTTTCATTTTCTTATTAATGAGCAAATCTAATTTTTTTGCTACTGAAACTAAGGAACTTTGCCCATCATTGTAAACACACGTACCTAAATAGGCAGCAATTTCTGCCACATTACGACCACATCCTACAACTTTTGGGCAAAACTTCCAAATTAATGAGTTGAGAGACTCATTAGGATTTTGTGTTTTCCCACCTAAGCACTTTTTCAGAAGGGAAGGATGAGAAAGATCTTTGAAAACAGGCTTAATGACCTCCATCACAGCTTTGGGGACCGAATTCTTGTGTTTATATTCATGCTTCTTATTATCACATTCTGCATTATTATAACGACACCAAGAATTCGGACCTTTCGGACAGAACCAATGCATGGGTTCCTTATCAGTGCTGCCTGAATGTGCCCAGATGGACCAAATAGCTGTCCTCATGCTTCTCACATCAGTACTGTTCCCTCGGATGGCATTACCATAGTAAGTGGTCAGCTTATTAATTAAGACGTCTGTTAGTCTTCCTTTTCCCCCAATTGTTTTTCCATCAGAAAGTTTTTTATTTCCCTGCAATGCTTTGAGTTTTCGTAGTCTGCTGCCCATCCTTTTCTGCACATGGCCAACACACTCGATTTTTTCTAATTGCACTTCTTTCCCATATGGGTATTCATTTGACAGCGCAAGAAATGTTTTACTGTCTCCATCACCTATATATCGTAAATATTTGGCATTGTGCTTCTGTTGGGATCTGAGAAAAATGCGTTTCATACCATCTACTTCCATTTTACCTGCAGAACCGGAGTGGTTTTTTTTACATACAGGTTTATGTTTAGATAACCACTGCAAGTAGGTGGGTCCAAATTTCAATCCTTTATATGAAACACATCCTTTGCAAAAAGACGACATCACCTCAATGTCAACAACCTTGCCAGACTCGGCACCAACTAGAGTGCATACGCCAATCAATGACATATGCCCCCTCGTCTTCCAAGTACCATCACCGCTAACTGTGAGTGTATTTGGATTTTCGGTCAAAGATTTTTCTTCCGAAACTGCGTTTTTCATGGAAGCAAGAGCTAAGTCTTTCGTTGAGCTCAAAATTTTAGTGTTTATGAGGTCGTATGTCTTTTGTGATATCGGGGAAGGCAAACTCATTACAGAACAAAAAGTTTGAAGAGCAGTCAAACCTTCACCTATGCTCCGCATAGCTAAAACAGATCTTCTGTTAATTTCTGGCACATTCTTTTTTACACCAATCATTGGACAACTTCGAAAGTTAGACGAATAATCACATCTCGAACAATGAACTTTAAATAATGAATATAGTCCAATTTTTGATTTTTCAGTCAGAATTAATGGAGATTGGCAATTCTTGCACATGGCAGTATCATTAAAAAACTTTAAAAATGCTGATACGTCAATCATGCGATATCCATTAAAGTTTTCACATGTTTCTGTTTCTACATTTTCATAATGAACAAAAGAAGTAGATAGTTTTTTTGATGAAGCGCTGACTTTTTTTTCAACTCGGGCAAAAAACTTGCACCCATCAATATTTTCTTTTTGGAGAAACTGATTACCACAAAACGATCTTTTTGATCGCGTTTTGTTACCTTTTCTCTTATTACCCATAGTAATTACGCTAAAATTTGAAAGAAAATAGGTTCGAATAGCTGCAAATAAGTACATAAAATTCTAATCAAAAATTCTCGCACACTTGTAAACAAACCATGAAGAATGTGGAACATGGGGAAATTTAGTTGTTTATTTCCTACTTTACAGAAAAAATATTTATTAAAAACTGAGGCCAAATTAATTGCGAAAAATCTTAAGATTAAACTAGAGTGCGGGAAAGCAAAACAAGAACTAAAGTGGGTGTGTCAGCCGCCATGTTCTTGACCACACCCACACTGGGATTTTTTTCGCAAAAGTGACTTCGTTTTGAATGGCTATAACTTTGCAACTAATAGGAATATCAAAACACTATTGGTACCAAATTATTCAGAATAATCCAAATTATATAAAAAACTTATTTTTAGAAAATCGATTTTTTGAAAGTTTTAAGGGTCCTGACACCCCTTAAACATTGAACCAAAGTAATTTTCACATTTTTATTGAAACTAGGGTTATTATCTTCTAAAATATTATGCAAATTATGAAAGCATTCGATATAACCTTTCAAAATGCAATCTGCCCAAAATTTCAATTTTAAAAGAGTGGCGTTAATTTTACTTTGTAACTTGAAAATAGTGACAGTTGTTCCTTGCAGCGGTGTGTTGAGCTCATTGAAATAGGTAAAAATATCTGCTAGATACAAAAATATCTGTATCCAAACTTCATTTAATTTCTGAGCTAATTGAGGTGCATGTTAAGATAAGAAAATTCTTATTTCATCTTTTAATTCGCAAAATCTAGTCAACACTTTTCTATGAGATAACCAACGGATGTCCGTTTGCAATAGTAGTATTTTATGTAAACTTCCCATATGAGGATTTTTTTTTTGTTCCATATGTGCAACTATGCCATTTAATTTTCCAAGCATTGCCTTCACTCTGTCGGTACATACTTGCTGACAAAAATCCCAAGTTATATCATGCTTTTAGAAATATGAATTTACAATGTTATAATTTTCATCTGCAGTAGTTCTAGTACGTAGACTTTTGCAAATTAGCATATCTTCTTGAACAACCATTCCATATATCACAATAACGAGTAAGATTGATAATCCAGCTATATCTATAGTTTTGTCAAGTTGAATAGTAAATCCATGTTCAGAAGCTTTCAAAAGTCTTATGAGTTCATTTTCACAAAAATTAGACATATTTTTAACACGCTTTGAAATTGTAGTATCTGATAGGGTTACAATGAGATAATTTAATTTAGCATGTTCTTCCCCAATCATAGATTAGTTTCGTTTAGTTTTTATTAACGTCGCACTAGAAGCAACACGAGGGCTATTGACAACGGACCTCGTAATTTTGAACCACGGACAAATGATGAAGACGATACCTGAGCTGGCACCTCCCTCTCCTAACATCCACACCACGCCAAAGGGAGGATTTTGGTGCCCAATCATAGAAGTAGCGAAATCTTTTACACACAATTTAATTAAGCTGTCTGCGATCGTATGAGCTTCACCCTGTTGAGCAATACAATAACTAATACGATACAATGCTTCCAAAGCATTATCATTATCGTGTTTAACAAAGTTCTTAAAGATCATTTTTCTATTTTTCAACTCTTTACATTTTCTTTTAAAATACTCAACACTTTTAATTATGTAAAGTTGGATGATTTGCTTTTATCTTTTCAATTTTGAGAGATTTAAACTGCTGTTATGCATCACATGTTCACAATCAACATATAATCCTTTTGGTTCATTTTCATCACCAATCCAGGTGAAACCAAATTTTATGTATTCTTCATTATACTTCCGCTTTTTTACAAATGGGTAATTCTGAATCACTCGACAACTTTGTGGTACTAACATATGATTCATTTTCACCAGTACTAGCAAAACTATTTTCTGTAACCCTTGTATGAAGCTTACCAGTTTTTAACTACATATCCATTATTGCTAGAGTAGTATAAATTGCAAATAAGTAATAAGAGTTATCAATTATGATATAAAAACAAAATAAACACTCACTGGTAGGCTTGTGTGTGACTGCATTTAAACCTCCGAGCATTTTACTTTTATATGTAAAGCAATGCCTAAAATGATCCACTTAAGCACAACTATCGGTTGCAAAAAGATTTCTCTTTTCTTTCACATCTTCGAAAAAGCAGAATTAGTCTATTCTTTCCCCCTTCGAAGAAGTGGGTAGTCGACAACAACCCCATGGAGGAGACAATTTTATTATTCATTTTGGTATATTTCTCTCTCATTCACAGTGATTGCATGACCTTAGGCAAATCTTGTGTTAAGAGCTGTTACGTCGTTTGGGGTTCAGGTCATTCCCAACGCCCACCAATCCATTGAGTTTCAGTAAAATTGCAAAAAAAGGAGCTTAAAAATTATTCATTAGTAATAAGTTGAAGAGTTTAAAACATTTTTAATGTTGACGTATTCGGAGGTTTTGTTTTTTTGACATCTTATGATGAAATAATAATTATTTTAAAAATTTAAAGTATTGATTATAATGAGAAAACAAAAAAATAGAAAATATTTATTGTTTTCATATGTTTTTTTTAAAATTAAGCAGATATTTTATATACATATATATATTTATTTCGTAATATTTCAAGAGATTTATAGATATTTTATAAAAACTTAATTCCATTTGATAATTTAAATATGAAGAAAAAACTATGAGTTAACCAAGCAAAGAAGACACAAAAAAAGAAATTTAATAATAAAAGTAATATAAATAAAATAATAGATTCCCATCCCCCCCCCAATTTGTTAAGACTTCAAATTAATATTAAATCAAAAGTGAGTATATAATCTATTTTCTTCTTTAAAGTGGCTTTTGGTTTCATTTAATTAAATGATCATATCGCAAAAACTACATCAAAGAATGTACTTAATTCAAATCCAATAAAATCTCAAACCAAGCTGACATACAGACACGAACTGATACATAGTGCCCTCATTGGTAGCAACTAAAAAAATTCTACAGCAAATAAATATACATGGTATCCATAAATCACTGTCAGTTTTTCCTTAACTCATAATTTTTGATTAATGAACATGACAAAAAGTATTATTACATATAAGTAAAATACAAATCAAAAAGTTTTTATAAAAAAGAAAGTTACATATTATTAAGTTGCTATAACATTATTAACAAAATAATTATTATAGCGCATGTGAAACAATAATTGTAATATTAAAATTTTATCAAGTTATTAATTAATTAAGAGCAGAAAGTTACAGTTTTCACATTGCAATTTTTGTGACATATAACACATTAAGACGAAACATAAGTTCTAACCAAAAGTTCTCCAGCATTTGTGTTGTAACAATTAGGATCATGGCAGTTATTCTCCACAAGAATTTATTGTGAGGGCACAGGTGTTTAGTATACAATGTTCTCAACCCCTTTCCAGTGTCGCCTGAATCCAGTTCGGGCAACTACTAAGTGCAGTATTTGTGATGCTCAAACTGACTTTGGGCAGGAGAAAAATTAATGTTTCTATTCTGTGAAGCCCGAGCTGAATTCCTTTCTACTTTAGGATACTCAATTCACTATTTTCCTAATAGATGACATTAGTGGTCCTAACTTTTCACCAATTACGACTTCAGTCAAGGGAGGGAAAATGTGGGTATTGTCAGAAAAACAAATACATACTTGGATTCATAAACAATGACAGAGTTTTGCTTTCTTGTTTAGTTTCAGTTGCTTTTGAGGGAGTTATTTTTGCAAATAATTTACTTTTTTCGCAATGTTCGATTCAGATAATAATGAGGAGTCCAGTTTAGGTATTTTTAATTAATTAGGTATTAATTTTTTTAATTAATTAGGTATATTTAAAATTTTATTTTTGTAATAAAAAACCATTATCTAACTTTTATAATAATATAAAGAACAAAATTAAACAGTCAAAAAAAATTTCCATTTTTGGTCAATTTTTCCAAAATATATGTCACAGTTAAGGGGTTAACATATACCTTCCCCCAAGAATACTGAACAGTCCTAAAAAACTTTTTGCGCTGTTCTTCAGGAATTAAATAATAATATTTTTGATTAAGTTTTTAATTAAAGGTTATCAATTAAAGAAATTTTAACAATAATTTATGGACATCCTACTATATATATATATATATATATAATGCTCATCAGCTACTAGTTTTTAAAGTATAAAAGAAATGAAAACATTTTTTTTATACAAGTGTTTCATCCTGAAATATTTTAAAAAATTTCTCTTTTAAAGAGAAACATTGTATGAGAAAATATACACATATATAATTTACCTTGAAAATGTGCGGACACACACTAAAGTTTCAACATCCCACAGGCTGACTAAGGCATCCACACTACCTGTAGCAAAATACTTTCCAGTCTTATCAAATTCAATACAGATGCAGTTTGCAGGATGTGCATTCAGTATTTGTTTAATTTGTAAATCTGGATAACTATAGAAAAGAGCAATAAATAAAGAATATTTTAAAAAAAAATCCATTAAGCAATACAACTAGGTAATTGTTATTTAAAATTATACATGTATCATGTAACAAAAAATAAACACGTTATACTCCCATTTAATTCAAAAATTGTATAAACAGTTATTATTCATTTATATATTAAAATCAACTAAAGGAAAATAAGTTTATATAAATATAAACACATAAAAAAATCAGCAATATGCAAGTATTAAAATATTAACTTCATACTTAATTTTTTTAAAAATACAATTAACTTTATTATTCACATTAAATTAAACGTCTGTCATTAAATGATAAATGAATACATTGAATTACTAAAAAATTCACCTTTACTTACGAAAGTATATAGATGCATCCTTGTCCATTAGTAAGGAAAAAAAAGGAATTGTCATTATTCCAAGAAAGTTCATTTACTTCAAATTTGAATTGCTGATCTGCAACAATTTTATGTGTTCTTACATCAATAAATGTAACTAAATCTTCTTTGTTTCCAACAGCAATTGTTTGCCCATTAGGAGACCAGCATATGTTTATATTTTCTCCTAAAAAAAAAACATGTAGTTAAATTTTCTTTAAGGGACAAGTGAACTGATACATGAATGGTATACAGAGATAGGACACAGAATTCTGCATTTATGTACAGGTAACCTACAAAATACATTCACATTATCACAATATTTCTAATTCTCTCTTTCAAACAAAATTGTTCACTAACAATAAAATACAAATTTTCATCAAATTATGTATATGATTTATAGAAATTAAATAAGCTCACACACTGAAAAGTACTTTTTTCAAAATAAAATATTAGTTAAACAATCAGCAAACATATTTGTTTTAATAATATATTTCCATGATTTCAAATATTACATTAAGGTTGTCTTTGGCTAATTTTAAAAAATAGGGCCCAAACTTTGACCTCATTTTCAGGTAGAAGAAATGCTCCAATATTAATATAAATTACTATGGATATAACACATAATCATTAGAAAGCATTCTTGAACTTTTGAAATTTTAAAAATTATGCAATTCTTTGCTTGTATGTAAAATGGATATTTAATTTTCTGCATTTAAGTATAGGAGACAAAATATTTGAACACATTTTTTATAAGGGGAAAAAATGATTGATTCAAGCAGAATTGAATAGTTTTGAAATATATACTTCTCTTTATACAATTGCATAGCCAGAATGCAGTTTTGTGTCATAATTAATCAATCTTTTAAAATATCAAATTAATTTTTGTTCATTATTAATATATATTTAGGGGTTGTATGCAACAGATGGCCCAAGGATATTTTTTCTAAAATACATACTCTTAGTTATGGATGCTATTTTTGGAAAACATTTACAATTCCTTTCTGAAATGAAATCGCCAAATGAAATTATATCAACTTGCAAATTGTGACAAATGATGAACAATGGAAAAGATTTATGGTTCATAAAAGCTTGCTAACAACTAATAAACTCTTCAATTTAGGAATGCTTTTGTGTTTGTAATGGTAAATTTTTACTTCAGATAAGTTATTCAGTTAACTTTTCAGAGAACTTGTGTTATTGAAAAAAAATTTCATAAAAATAAGTTTAAATTCTGAGAAGTGAAAGGAGAGAAGAGAGAACTTGAACAAAATTCATATTGAGCTTTTTCAAAATTCAGTAATTAAAACTTACTTAATTTGTTATTTTAAAAAAAGAAAATTACTATTGCATAAAATATAAAGTGGGAAATTTTATTCTAATCATTATATATCACAAAATTAAATTTTTTGCTCCAACAAAAGAGTTATTTAATTTATTGTTATTATTTTGCAAAGAGAATTAAGTATCTCATAAAATTTAAGCATTAGAGTCATTGAAATAATTAATAAAATATTATTTAATCTGAATTCAAATGTTTGGCTGAAACTTATTTTTCCATACATTGATTTCATATTTCAATTATAAAATATGGAAATCATGGGGTGACATTCCTACCAACTCGACAATATTCATTGTCTTTGTATGAAACAAACAAAACACGAAAACATTGCTTCAATTAACTGTAATTTTTTTTCCTTTGAGAGTATTGGCGTATAAAGAAGAATGAAAACAAATTAACACTGGAAGCAAAAAATTTCAAACAAAATTCCATCTTTCGAACTCAACACCATTTGAATTTTTAAATGAGCATTTATTGTAAATATACCTATACATTACACTTATAAGAGTTACATTTGTCATAAATGTAATTATAAATATACATTTAAAAATATTTACTAAACAAATATATTATCCAAGATTATATAGATCAGTTAATATTTATGCATTTTAATCTCATATTTTCACAATCTTCAAAATTATTATACATTTTCCATAACAAAAACTGAATTGAATCTTGTGGAAATGCTTTCCATATTCATTCAAAATAATACCATAATTAAGCCAAATCTCTGTCGCTATAAGGAGATAATTACAGAAAAATAAAATTCTTTTGTGAGTACTTTAAGTTTTCTGACTACTACAACATTTATATTTTTTGTTAATATTTTGCATTACAATATTATATTCATAATTAAAAATTCAGGTTGCATAATACTACAACAAAAAAAAAAATATGCTTAAACCATAAGTGATTAACTTAATAACAGGAAGGAGAAAAAAAAACTTCATATAACTGTTGTAAGAAAAATCTCAAACAAAACTTAAATTAAATTAACTGATAATTAAGTAATTTATATTTTACAATAGTAATTAATGTAATGACTTTTCAGTTTATGTGTAGTTACATTTGCTGTTTAATTATTAATAAAAATTTTAATCAGACATTTTCAATTTTCTGGCCAAGTCCCTGAATATGTTTTTAACATAAGTGTTATAGTTTAAATATAATTATAGTAAATTCAAAGTACATTTTTTGCAATAGAATTTCCCAGAATACCATTGTTCAAGTTAAACTTGTAAGTTTATCTAGAACAATTGTGTTTTGTGAATAATTCCTTCCATTATCATTGCTTGAAAAAATTATGATTTAAATTTTTTTAAAAAAAATAAGACATTGTTCTCATTCACAAATTTTTCATTTTCCAAAATTTTATAGCCAAAAAAAAAATCTCATTTTCCATTTAAGTGTAATTAAATATATACTAAATAATACCAAGAATCACTCAAATTCTACTAATTGAGATAGAAATATTGAACATATAGATTATTCCATGCAGCCATATCTATAGTTTTAGAAACAAATCAGGTATATCTGTGCATCAAAGTTTTATAAATAAGTAAAAATATATATATATTTGCATATCAAATAAGTATATTTTATAGATACTCTTAATCAAAGGAGCATTAGGAAAAATGGAAAAAAAAAAAAAAAAAAAATCTTTAGCTACAAAACAAATACATTTTTACAGATATAAAACTTATGTATTCTGTCTAGTTCTTTAAAAAACATTATGGCACCTGTATAAAATTAAAATTATGTTAAAATTTATTTTGATCAAAATATATTATTTATCAATTAAAAGTTAAATTCCAGAAAAATTCTTCTCAGTTACTTCATTTTCAAAAGGATTACTTAAAATAATTTGGTAAAAGATGCAGACCATAATAAATTATTTTTTCCTACAGTAACAAGTTGTACAAAATAGCTTATTTCATTGTTTCTCAGTACATACTGCATTATATAATCAATGACAAAAACAAAAAAAATTAAGGCACAATAGTAGACCTTACAAACTCTGCGTACACATAGGTAAATTGCAATTGAAGTTTTAAGTTACATATAGTTTCAGATATTAACTATAATGATAATAAATCAAACAGTAATATTGTTAGATGACAATAAGAAATCAAACAAAACATCTTTTCAAACTCAGAATGAATATTTTATATACACACCATCTTACACACGTTTTAAATATATATATATAACTTTTACAGGTATTTGGTAACAAAATAATTTCATTTTATGCAATAAATTGGAGAATAGGTGACATAATAAAACTTATGTACTTATATCACAAACAGTTCTTATAAAATCCTGTTTGAAAAAATGTAAACTTTATTTCATAGACTATATCAGTCACTTTCTGCATTTTTAATTGCTTCTGTTTACCCAAGATGGCTCTCTCAAGAACATATTTCTTGGTGCACTTCCATTAAAAATTTCCAATTCATTAGGTATAAGATTCAAAAGAATGATTTTATTTGCATATTAAAAAATATACGAATGAATACTTTTTAAAATGTAACACATAAATATAAATCGTTATTAAAAAAATTAAATATAAAACAGCTTTCAAAGAACACAAAAAGTGACAATGTCTCCTTCTAAAAAGGAATGTCCACAAAGACACTTCAAATCCAAACTTAACATTTTAAAACAACAGACTTCAGTTGAATCCTGACTTTATTAAATCAATATTTTAATGTTTAACTATAAGACTAAAAACTTACAATACAAAAAAAAAACTTTAATAAGACTATTCTAAGCAATCAAATACATTTACTATGTTGATTGCTTTTACTTTCTTAAAAAATGCATATTCAACAAAATATTTTAATGTCAAGCAACTGCACCAGCTAACTCCTGATAATCTGTAATTGCTAAAGAGAGGTTGTTGCAAACATGCACAATACATTCATAAGGGAACATCAAAATATATTATTTCATGTTCAAATATGCAACAGACTCCCACATCTAATTGACCATTATTACAAGAACTTGATTTCAAGACATAATTGTATTTTGTCTGTTCCAACAATAGGCATAAGAAATATTCTTTGGGAGAAATGGCAAAATTCTAATATTTATATACAGATATAAATATCTTTCCCATGATCCCTTGAGACAAGACATGCCGCCTTCCTTTATTTCCTCAGTATTCATCATAGTCCAGATTTGAATTTCTTAATTAGAATTACATACAAGAAAAAAATATATAAAAAGATAAAGGCCTATTCATCAGGGGAAAAATTGGCAATTCACTGGGACTTAAAATGATCATAACTTTTTTTAAAAAAAATTGGAAACAAGAAATTTTAGAAAATGCATAAATATAAAATAATGCAATTTCATAGAATGTAAATTTTAACCTTCACATTTTGTGATGTTGGACAAAACACTAATTTTGAAAAAATATAAAATTTTCTTCTACTATTCTGTTATTATCTGTATAGTAAACAAATGCTAATTATGAATCAATTTTATTTTTATTGTAACTACAAAGATGCACATATGAATCATTCTAAATTATTTAATGAATGTTACTTTATTAAAACTTGTGTGAAAGTGCAAATTCAGAAAGCAAAACAAAGTGTAAGAATTGGTTATTTTTAAAATTGAAGAAATGTAAAACTTTTTTGAACTTAAAAAAAATATGCAAATTTTATTTTACTATTTTATGAGGCCACATTTAAAAAAAACAGGCATTTACTTAAATTATTTTATAAAAAAAAAAACCTAAAGAAAACAGCTGCCATCAATAGATATTGAATTTTCCAACATATTGTTACAAACATAGGAGGACGCTTCCCTACAATGGTTCTCTTTTGAAGGAAAAGAAACATTTACAGAGATGTCATTAGTCAGCATGGGAAGTTTTAGCCTTGGGAAAGGATTTGACAACCATTTTGACAACTTGGCGATAAATGGAAAGTTTCTGAAAGTGCTGGAATGGAATTAATATCTTCACAGAGAAGAAAGTTACATCCTTAATTTCCCCACATGACATCATACCTGGACAAAAGAGGTATAAATATGCAGTGAATCAGTCAGTCTGGAGTCTGCTGTTCAGGAGAGCAATCAGGAAACCTACTGGAAGTTGTTGGCACTTGGAAGTGAGTGGGTGGAGTTAATTTGCAAAGAAGCAACATGTATTAGCCGTGAATTGTTGGAGCCTGCCTCAGAAGTGCAGAGTATTACTGCGGAAGTTGTCTAAATTAAAAACTAGTAAGCTGAAGAGCTGAACATTGATGAAACAATTGATAGTCATTAAAAGTGCTGTTTTGTTCCTGTATTTGTATCACAAATCTATACAATTCCTGTGTTCTCTGTTTGTGCTGTTATTGTCCAAATTCTGCTACTTATGTGTCATCCTGAAGATTTGAAAATAAAGTATCATTTGTCATTATCCTCCTAGTTGGCCTTGATTTCACTCCCATACACCCGGAAATATTCACAACAATATGCTGCGTATAATTTTTAAAACTTTATGAATGATGCTTAAGTCTCCTTTCGAAAATTTATTGTATTGATAAAAACAAATACTAGAATTGAACATAAATATAAGAAATTAAACCAATATTTATGCATTATATAAACAATTTTAACATTCTATATAACATTTAACTTATAAGATTATAATAATTTCATGAATAAAAGTCCCCTACTCCCAAACAAATTTAAATAAATTTGCTTCTTTTTTTAAAAAAAAGGTATTATATTTTAAAAACTTTAGTAGCCTACATGAAATGTCAAAATCATTTTTTTTTTTTTCAATAAATATACTGATATAAATACCAATTGAAATAAGGATACAACTTTTGTAACTTTGTATTGAACAAAAAAGGGGTTCTCTACCACAGAGTACATCATGAAAATTATTTCCTTCATTTTATTTTAAGAGGATTACTTTTTATATATGTCTACTCGTTTTTCATTAGTGAGTAGTCTATCAAAATAATTTGAGGAAGTCCTATCTCTACATTCAAAACTAGGTATGTTGTAAGTATACTTTATGTGTGAGTAGCTGTACTACAGATAATGCTCCATTATAATGTGTGATTTATTGAGAACTGAATCTTTTTCAATGAAAAGTAAATCACAAAGAATGTCACACAATGCAGTTTCAAATATAAACTTTAAAAATCATCTTATTCCTCAGGGTATTTTCATCTTATAAAAAGTTGATTAACCGCTGCTGTCATACTTACATTGCCAATTAAACTTGACTACATTTGCTCAATTTTTTCGAAATTCAATATCAAATTGTATTAACACATTTTGGCTTTCTAATATTTCTTGACAAATTTTTATTTCATTTATCAATGAATAATCATGCATCAGTATAAAAACATTATTATTAGAGGAACAAATGGACCATTTTAATTGCCAGATAAACAGCAGTTCACAAAATTGAATATACACTTTACACTCTCTTTATTAAAGATGTAAAACAATATTATTAAAATACCTATTTAAATATGATATTTATATAATTGATAATATATATGAAGAAAAATGTAAAAGGCTAAAAAACAAAAATGAGGAATCCATAATATTTTAATAACCAAAATTTTTACATTCAAATTACAAATTTCTAAGTCACAAAACTGTGTTTACATCTAGTGTGTGTGTATTTTTAAAATAATAATAACTAATTATGAGAATTATTTTACATTCAGAACAGTTTCCATACGGTGTTGCATTGAGTAGACAAAAGTTTTTGTTTTTTCACTTGATATTTTTGTCAATTCTCCTTGTAATATTTATTTTAAGCCTTCTTTATTTTTAATAGTATTATGTTTTTGAACAGATTTTTCCAACTGAGACTGAAAATTTTCAATAACATTGAAGTCTGCAGGTTGAGATGGGGGAGGCAGTTGCATTTTACGACTGTACAACAACCATAATTTAACAATTTTAACAATATGTTTTAGGTACTTTGTTTTAATATATTCTTCAGTTTATCCAAGTTGTATAACATTGTATTATATATTTCTTCAATAAAATCTAATTTTTCCACACTGTTTGCAGACATATAACCACATACAAGAACTGAACCACCATCATGATTAACAGTGAAGATGGCATTTTGAGTTAGTAACGCAGCATTTTAGGTTTCTGTTTAACATATCAACCATCACTTCTCAAAAACATTGAATTTGAATTTATGAATACATTATTCCACAAATGTTGAGATATTGATTTGTGATATTTTTGCAAATAGAATCATTTTTCTCTATTTGCTTTGGAAATAAATGGTTTACTTCTGGGTATGTGATCATTATAATTTTCTTTTCAGAGTATTCTTTGAATTGTTTCTACAGATACATCTTTTTATTCCTGTTGAAGTAGATGAGACAATTTTTATAGAGCTCAATTGAGGGTATTTTCTTACTTCTTGAATAATGTCATAGAACTGAGGTATTAAACACTTAACGTCATAATCATAATCATTGAACCAATGCTCTTAATTTTCCTTTACCAGGTTTATTTACAATCTTCCTAAATCGTTTACTCTTTTGAATGATTTTTTGTATGTATCCAATGACTGTACTGAATTTCCTTTGCAATGTCACATTGTGGCTTACATTCTTCAGACATTTGAACAACAATTTTCAGAATTTCAATATTTGTTTCAAGTTTTAGAGCTTATTTTCCAGACAAATTTTTTCCTCCTCTAAAATTAAATATTGTTATCTTAAAGAAACAATTTTGAGCACAAATTTTGTATGGCATGTACTCAATTATGAGACTAAAAAAATTGGAGCTTTCACATAAAATTTTTTAAATATATTATCAATTCTTCATTTATTTCTTAGCCTAACACATTTAGTAATGTGCATTTTATGGTTCCTATAAGCATTGAACTTAAATGAGTATTTAATATTATTTTAAGCCTCTCAGAAAAATAGGTGTATACTCAACTTCGGAAGATAATATATTACCTCACTTATTTGCAATAATTCCATTTCCTAAGATGGAATTTATTATAAAAAAGAAATAGTTAAGATGAAATTTCTTAAAAGCGTCATATGCAAGTGAGATTTTTCTTATACTATGTTTGATGTAAGTTATTTTGTAGAATGATTAAATGCACAATTATTATGCTTGATAAAATGAATCTCACAGCACTATTTAGAATCTTGATATTTCTTTAATAACCAAATGGTTGTTGGATCAATTAGTGGTTACTATTCACACTAGAATCAATTCAATTACCTATATCTATCAAGACAGTTGGTTCCATTATATATATGAATCAAACAGTATTATATTAAGATAACCCTAGTTAATATTTTTATAAGTGGCTTATTTTGTTTCAAAAAACATATTTTGAGCTTTTATTACACAATTATATTCAGAAATACTGTACTCAAAATATTATAAGTAATTTCAGTTCTTCACTGACCTTAATAAAATGTTTAATTGATTTGAAATAATTTTCAACTGCCAGAGATAATTGGAACATAAAGAATCATAACAACTATGCAGAACATAAATTATTTGATTTTGCTTTTTTTAAATTGTGCTATAATTAAATTTTTTAAGCCACTCCATTCAGTTAATCAAAGACAAACACAGACAGAATATATGAACTGTTTTAAATAATTTTAAATGTTCATCATCATTATTATATGATTCACTGTTTTAAAAAATGACAAGACATCTCACAGCCTTTTATCAAATCAAAATTAATCCAATTTCAATCCAAAAAATGCAAAAAAAAATTAATTTTTTTATGTTGTATAATATACAACTAAGAAAATAATATGTTTATTTTAGATATATTGTGATATATTTCAGCCATGTTGTAATGAGACAAATTTTATGTATCCTTTTTCACACTTATTATTATAAGTAGAAATATGTATTTACAGCATGAAATCATATAAAGATTAATTTTCAGATATAGATTTTTGTCTTGTGATGGAAGTATTCCACAAAAAATTCCATCAATATTACATTTTGTCGCACAACTCAAGAAAAATATTCATTTAAATTACTATTTTAATACAATTTTTGTTATAACTATACATAACGATGATGCAAATTAGGTTGGAAATAAAAGAATTTTTTATTTATTGGCTTAATAGTTTTTTTACATCCTTCATTTTTTTAAAAAAATTACCCTTTACATTATTTAGCACAATCTTTTACATGACATAAAAATTCGGCATATCAGGTTCTTTTTAACAATAAGGAAAGAAATTTAAAATTCTAAACAAAGATCATTTCATTTATTTATGCTTATAGTATTATATGAATAAATTATTAAAAAACTAAAATTTATCATAAAATTTCAGACAGTTAACAAAGGAAATTATCCACAATATATTATCCCAGAAATCTGTTCCCGAATTGAAATTTTGATTTCATTGGGAGAAGAAAAAAAAGTTCTGTGACAATAAATATTCAGCAATATAATTTATTTTACCTTTAGTTTGAATATTTGCAATTCCTTTCTGAGATTTTGCATCCCAAATTCGAACAGTTTTGTCAAGACTTGCTGTAGCTAATAAATCTGGGTTTGTTGGATGCCAACACAGTTGATCAACACTATCACCATGACCTTTAAAAGTATGTTCTTTACTCTGAAAAACATTACATATACTTGTTCAAACAGTTTTTCAATATATTATATATATATAATACAGAAATAAACATTTCTTACAATTATTTCAAATAAATAAATTTTATATAAAATTCATTATATTGAAACTTAATAAAAAAATATACATTTTCATATTCCATTAATATTAAACCTACCCACACTTTACCTATTCCTATAATGACTGGTACTTTAAAGTAATATTTTTTTATACTAGACCATAGATAAGTCACTTTGTAAACTGACTAACAAATGAAACAACTTTCACAAAATAACTTGTACCAATCATAAAATTAAAAAGTAAAACAATACTTGTATATAATTTTGCTGATTTATATATAAATTGCAAACATGCAATTATTATATTTACATTGATTATGGATAAACTTGCCTCCACTACATTTTATAAACCATAAAATTTTTAAATGTTCATTTGAAAGAGAGAATATCATAAATTTTGATTGATTGAAATAGGAAAGAATGTTTGGCATATTTTTTGAAGAAAAGAAAATAACAGGAGAAATAATAATTGAAAAACATATCAACACATACTTTAAAAGTGATAAAAGTAAATAATGATATAATGTTGTGAGCATGACATTTTATACAGAAGTTAGCAATTTTGTTTGTTGTAACAACTTCAAAATTTACAAGCAAAGAGGTTACTTACAATTTATTAAAATTTATCATTATTCGGAAGACATATATTTTAAAATTTTATCAGGAAATACACAACTATCTTTTTAACAATTAGATATTCATAAATACTTATTTAACACTAATTTATCTACAAATAGTTGTTTTAGTTTTAAGTGGTCATTTTGTCCTCTGAAATTTTACTTTGTTTTACCAAAAATTAAAGTTAATCTTTGATTTTTTTTTTTTTATGATTATTACTAATGGAAATAATACTAAATTAATTTATCATTCCTTATCCCTTTTATAAATTTTAATTATAATAGATAGCATACAGTCTTCTGAGTGAATTATGTTAGAAAAAAAATTGTATAATTCTAAGAATTCCTATATTGATAGTAAATTAAAATGTAAAATATTTCAATGTTAAATTATACTTTTAATCTAGTCACTTAAAATTTGATTTTCTTGATGGATATTACTATTAACTAGAGTACAAATACTACTTGAATTGTTAGATAAATATAATGCTTAACCCATTATTATGTTACAATAAATGTATAAGATTCATGGTATTAGCAAGTCATGGGTAACTAGTAAGGGCAACTATGATAAGCCAAATAGCTTTTTATTCAAATACTAACAGTAGAATGACAAGATATTGGGCAAACTTACCAAGGATAAACAAAATCATTGTAAGGATATTTTCTAAATCAGAATTGAATTTTAATTTATTTTTGTAGTGCAACATAATGTATTAAAATATGAAAAATTCTACATTAATCCTAAAATATGCCCAAAAAAAGTTTTCCCCAAGAGCTTTCCACTGGAAAATTTCAACATTAATGTATTCTTAGAGAACCTAGATTATTTGAAAATAAACAACATAAGTTTATTATTTGATTTTGGAGTCAGTTATGCAAAGATCTCAATAAACATCATTCACTGTAAAAGGCATTTACATTTAAAAAAAAATCTTCAATTGTATCAATTACAAATTTATCTATTGTACATTTTGTAAAGTAGATGCCCTGCCTATTGTTAAACTCATGCTAACATTCAGTGTATTTATTTACCCATGAATTAGTTAAGTGCAAAGACTTGTTTCTTCCCAAAATTAAATTTTTAGTTTAACTATTTTATATCATGTCCTTTTCATAGATTAGAATTTTACTGTGTTTATATAAAGAATACCATATTAATCTGATTTATAATAAATTACTAAATAACAAGCACACATTTTTGTGTGGTACAAGATACCTGTATTATTCAAATTGCTACTGAATATATTGGTGATGCAATTAAGTATTACTAAGTTTCCAAAAATTTTGAGGTTGAATAACAAATAAAAAGGCAATGTCAAGATAAGGAACAAATGTTAACATGAAAATTTAGAACATTTACCAAAAATTTATAGAGAACCAAGCCTTAATATTCTTGACTTTAATAACTACACAAGAGTCTAAAAATGCGAACTATTTTTGCATTAAAATTTATTGAGGAAAAATTAATACAACAATCAATCTATTTCTTCAATATGTCATTTTTATTCTTATAGAACATTTAATTTATAGATATCATAATTATATTATTGTTATACTTTTATAATAAAAATATCTCCTATTACTGCTGAAGTTTTATTATACAAAATATTGTTATACTTTGTATTGTGCACTATGAAGTACTTTTTAACAAAAAGACAAAGGTAACTATTTATCAAACTACATCACTCTACATATTATAAAACATTAGTTTCATAATATATTTTTGTTTTTGAAAATTTCCAAAATTCTACAATATACAATTCTTCAAATACTTGTATGAATAAATACTTTCATTTACCAGAAGTTAATAAAAAAGGTTTCAATTTATCACACTTTCACAATAATGAGGTATACATTGAAACAAAATCTAATTTAATTCAGATTTTGGTTTGGTTTTATTAACGTTGAACTAGAAGCAACATGACAGCCATTGACTTAACTGGAACTCCCTCCCTTAACTTCCACACCACACCAATGCAAGAACTTTGGGACTTCAGAGATTTAACATGCATCACCCCTGACTACATGTCTGATCTTTAGTGGCAATTAGGCTCGACTCCATGAAAACTGCCTGCAGTGACCATGACTAATAGGCTTGAATTCAAGAATGGAAAAATTAAAAAGTATACAACTTTTCACTGAACAAATTATTCATTAAATATTAGGAAAAAATAATCGGAAAACATAAAGCTGCCAACTTCTATTTATAAAATACATTTTAACTATAAAGCACTTGTTCTAAATAAGATGAAGGAGGCATAACGCTCTCTATGTACTGAATTATGACTTACGTCTCAAATAAAAAGTACCTTACTTCCAGTATAAATAAAAATACTAATATTTTTTACAAACAAAAAGCACAATATATTAAAAAGCTATTAAAATTGGTAGTAAAGTAATATAAAATGGACACAGAATGCTTTTTACCTGACTTAAAGTTATGCAATGAAAAAATCTACGATACTAGTGAGTTACGGCAGATATGCCAAAAGTCGAAGAAGATAATTTTGTAACCTTACATGGCAAACAATTATTATAGATTGCTGGTATGTAAACCACAAAAAAAGTTCTAAAAATATTAAAATTCTATCATTTTCTGATAGATTAATGATATAATTATGCCTTAATTTTTCCAATGTTTTCTCAAGTCTTTCTGCTGTTTTTGTCAATAGCAAAAAAAAAAAAAAAAAAAATGTTTTCATCTTCAATCTTTCATTTTATATCAGAGAATTTGATTTTAAAAATGTTCAGATCTTTTTCTTCTGAATTAATCTTATATTTATGAGTTTTTTAACATTTTGATGGCCTTCCAAAATTTTTCTGTAAGTTAATTTATGCAAAATAAACAGTAAATTTCAACATTATTAAATTACTCTTTGCAAAACTTCAAACAGTTAGAGTTTTAAGAATAAGATTTTAAAAAAAAAATCCCAGATTCTTTGGCAACAATTTTCACTGCCAAGGTTTGTCATTTCATTACTTCTTATTCAAAAGAAGTAACCAAAATTTAGAGTCTGAAAGTTTCACCACACCAGTTACTATATCTCTATAACTCATTGTTATTCATCATAAACTAACATTTAATGGCAAACTAAAAGACAAAGATAATACATTCCTTCCTTCAAAATAAGTTTTTTTAATTATTGAAAATGTAAATTTTTATTCAACTTTATTTCTACACTGTCCTAGAATGTATTTATTTTTTCAATAAAGATTTACAATTCTTCAGTGAGAAAAAAAAAAAACAAATTCATGTTATTTGTTTATTTCCTTTATTTTAATCAAATAAATATTAAATATACAAAGCATGCACAATTAGTATTTCAATCACAAAATCAAGGTAGCTGTAAAGAATCTCATTACCAAACTAATTGCATAAAAAAAAAAAGAAGTGAGAGAAAAGCAAGATATTTAAATTACATTGAGAATATTATCTGAATGATTTCTCTGAAATAGTAGTTAATTTATTCAATTATTTCAAACATTTCTATTATATTATAACGCACAAGATTAAAAGTGAAATGCCTGAATAACAGTTTTCATTCATTGTAATGTTTATCTATTTATAAAACATATTTGACATTTAGAAAGACAACTTCAGCATTAAATTTTATGCTAAGTTTTAGCACAAAAACAGAAACAAAGAATATGTATACCAATATAACACATCATCAAATTACATATATCGGTGGAAGAGACTCCTATGATTAAAAATAAAAAAATCTGAAGATTTTTATATTTCGCAGAACCTATGAATTAAAGATATAATAAAATCACCATTCAAGTTTATTTTCCAAAATTAGATTCTTAACCAGCTAAAAAATAAAATTATTCCTTTTCCAGTTTTTTTCAAGGAAAGTTTTGAATATTTGAAGTAAGTATACTGAAATGCTACTTTAATTACCTAAGTTTGAATAATTTAATAGTTTGCTTATAAAATAGTTCTTACTTTTCCTCTTATCAGATTGAGAATACATTTTTCCACAATGTAGCATGCTCGCTTCCTTTAAATTCCAACTTTAATAAAACTCAAAAATTTTAGCAATCAAATGATGACTTTCTTTAAGAATAAAAATTTAATTATACATCGACCAATATGATAATGTTTACAAGATACAGGCTACAAAATTGTTAACTTCTGCATAAGTGGAGAATATTTTGATAATAAAAAGAAAAGATTAAGAGAATAATTAGCATATAAAGTAGACAGGACATAGAATCAGGTGAAACCAACCAATAGTGACATGTGATCATTATTTAATTCATTCATAATTAAAGTACAACATTCCATTTCTTTATAAAAGAAAATATACTGATATGATGAAATTTTGTAAAGTATTAAAAAAACATAATTTATGATTTTGATCTTAACAAATTCTCTATAATAGAAATAATTACAGCAGATAAAATTAGCAATAAATCTAACAAATAATGAAATAATTTAACATAAAAATTGAATTATTATAAATTGAAATATTTTATACATAAGAAAAAATAAATCATTCTTATGAAATTTTCTTCATAGAGGTTTTTTCAGCAAAATCATTTAAAGAGCTCAAAGCCGAAGAAAATGAAGGAAAATGTACTATTTCTTCTCTGATCCACTTAGACAATGCATCAGAATAACGACTGATTTTCTGAAAGCGTTCATCGACAATAATCAGAGCACCAAAATCTTCCCTGTGACGTATACAGCGCCCAAGTGCTTGATTCAAGGCCCGAAAGGCTTGAATTTCATACCACTTTGAACCAGACATTATTTGCTTTTTGGTACAATACATATCATTATATTTTTTTTTCAAATCAACCTGAGCATCTTTAAAACTTGGAAAAGGTATACCAATAGTAATAACAGCTCGTGCACTATTATCAGCAAAGTCTAAACCTTCACTAACTTTACCACGGCATATGGCTAAAAGGAGAGCTCCGTTAACAGTAGTCTCGGTAACTTCCGTTTGATCAATAGTTTCATTAAACTCTTTAATCACCTGCTGAAACTCGTTTTGTTTACGAGGTTCACATAACACAACTTTTTTAGACAAAAGTTTATCCCAAAGCCTTGTTATCTGCCATCGAGCTACAAGTTTATCCAACATGCTGTAAGAAGGTAAAAAACATAAAATTCCATGAGGTATCACACAACACACTTGGTAAATTAGTTCTCCAACGTCATCTTGGAAAGCATAAGTAGCAGAATTGTGATATGTTGCAGTAAGACAATTGTTATTTGGACCTTTGCCAATAGTACCAACCCATAATTGGGATTTAGATATAACATGATTAGCTTCTAAAGTAATTTGAAAAGGCATAGCAAGTTCAGTTTGAAATGATGCTAAAGGAGATAATGTACCAGATGCTACTATGATTGAATGAGTGGCACCATTAAAATCAGAAAATGCTACAGCAGGATTCAAACACCAAAGATGCAAAGTAATTTCAAAAAGATCAGAGGTCAAAAACTTTTTCTTTGAATAAAGAGGTGAAGAGATTTTAGATTTCATTACTACACATCTGTAATCAGGAACAAAAATCAAATTCCCTTTGAAAATGTAACTCAAAATTTGAATAACATTTTTTAAACACTGGAGTGTTGATCCAAGAAGTTTAGGCTTGTCCATGTCGATAGGAGCTCCTTTTTCAGTTTCTGCTTCTTCTGCTAATATTTTTTCAAACTTTTTTTTAAAAGCTGGAAAATATTCAGGTCCCAATTCTACATAATTTAATACAGCTATCATAGTATCACCTGCCCAGACTTTTGCTGCTGAGTCAAAAGATATATAATCAGTCAGATTGTCACTATTAGATTTTAACCATGTTACCAATTTAGATAAAGTTTGTGCAATAAATTGGTAACACTCAGGTATGGTCTTTGAATGTCGGGCAGCTTTTTCTAGGTCAAGTACAGCTCCTGCAAGTTGAGAATGTGTCACAGAGCCACTAGCAGCATCTCTCGCAGAATCTTCTATATTATGAGCTTCATCAGTTATAACAATACTACCTTTTAAACTAATACTCATTGCTGATCGTATAAGAGGATCAATAAGATAATTATATGGACAAAATACAATATCAGATTCCAAAAATAATTCTCGAGATCCAAAATATGGACAGGCTCTTATATTTCTGCAAATACCAACAAATTCCTCCAAATTAAAAGCAGACCCAAATTTCGAAGGATGAGAATGACTTATAGATCTAGCATTTCTATAAAATCCACATGCTGGACCACTTTCTCTTTTAATTAGATCATCACAAAAATCATTTTTATTATCTTCTTTTGAGGCATCTGGATGAATGCAAGTTCTTTCTCTACTAGACAAGATAGTCATCTTTGCATCCTTATAAGGAGTCTTCTTCAATTCTCTAATAATTTGTTCAATTTGCTTGTGAGTTCGGGTTCCAAAGTAAATTTTTGGAAGTTCTGTAGGAATGGTAGTTTCTCCCAACTCTTTCGAAATTTCCTTTTTTATACCAGTTGAGTTGCAATCACTTGAGATACAAGTATTCGAACAATCTATTTTTTCTGCTTTTACGTTAACACTCATATTTTCAGATGGATGAATACTTTGATCCAATGCAACATTTTCTACAAAATTTTGATTTGTTACATTATAACTATCTATACTAGATCTATATCTTTTAGGTGGTTGAAAATCTTCAATATCATCATTCCAAAATAAAACAGATCCTTTTCTGTTTTCAATCTCAGGGCTCGTTATATCTGAATGAAACTTATTTACCTCATCCATTTTACCAAATGGTACTGTAGGACTTCTTACAGAGCAATGAGCATCACTTTTGGTGGAATTAGTACAATTCAAGTCCTTATCATCTATAAAAATAATTCCTCGCTTATTAACTTTTTTATTTTCATATTTTGATGTTTTTTTTATGAATACATTATTAAAGCTTTCCCCTTCTGATTTACATCCTACATTGTCAATGGTTGAATCAATCACATGACTCTTTCTTATTCTACCACTGTCAGCAATAGAAGTACCATAAGCATTAAGTTCATTTTCCAATTCTCTTTCTTGTGCATCGATACGTTTTTTAATTTTCTTTTGCCAAGCCAAACATGCACATAATAAAGCAAGGCTTTTTCCACTTCCAGTTGGGGATTCTAATAAACAATTTTGCTTCTTATTCAGACATTTTATAATTTTATCCATCATAGTTATTTGAGAAGGATAAGCTTTGTAAGGAAAAACAATGGGAACGCCACCAATAGTGTAGGCTTTGCTTGTAAAATTCTTACTGGTCTCAGAAATATTTTCATCACTGAGTTCCATATTTATTTCAAAACTGAAGATAGTAAAACTGTACCCAAACTTCCCGCCAAATTCCGATCACGTGTTTAATCCGATAAGATTAAAGAATACGATCATTTAAATGAACCAGAAAAAAAAAAATTAAAGCTGCAAGAGTTTTTAATTTTTATGAAATTTTTTTAATAAATCAACATACCAATCTATCTCTATCGAGAACAAAGAGACAAACAGTTCTGTCGTAACTACCAGACGCCAACCTGCGGCCATCGGAACTCCAATTAATCGAATGAACCTTCGACGAGTGCGCCGGGTATTCTTTAATTCGACTATTATTTGAAAAATAATTTCTCATAGTTTCAACATACGTCCCCATTTTCACCTGAAATTGCAAACCAGATTATTTGAAAATTGACAGAATCTGTTTTTATTCAATACATCAATCCTTTTCAGTTCATTCTATTCGAGGCTAATACTCAATTGAGTTGATTGATTGATTACGGTACAAAGGCCAAAAAAGTAATTTTCTTAATATCAATAAATATCAAAGTATTTCATTCTTTGAAAAAAGCCCTAAATTGCTTTTGTTGGAAACAGCTTTCTCCAAAAGTTCGTGGTTTCGGTACCCTAAAGGTTATGGCCACGGACTCGCTTCTAGCGCTTTTCGAAGAGTAGCACAAGTATTCGAACAATCTATTTTTTCTGCTTTTACGTTAACACTCATATTTTCAGATGGATGAATACTTTGATCGAATGCAACATTTTCTACAAAATTTTGATTTGTTACATTATAACTATCTATACTAGATCCCCGCCAGTCGGACGGACTCTTTACTCCTTATCATATTGAAACCTTGATTTTTTTTTTAATATTAAAATAATCACATTAAAAATGTGCTTAATGCACATATGAATTTAAAGAAACATAAATAAAAGAAGGATAGGAAAGTGAATGAATTATTTACAATGAGGATGCGATTTTTTAATTGATTAAAATTTTAGGGATTTTAAGATCCGTGTGTATGACAGAAATTTTAAAATACCAAGGAGAGTTGGTTATTATTTATAGTAATTTGTTTTGCATCATTTGGATTTTTTTAAATGTGTGTAGGAGCTGCTTGGCCTTACACAGGAGGAGCGTATTTTAAAGTTCCAACAACAAATAATATAAAACTCCATGTGGTCTCGAGGCTTTTATCGTAGTACAACAAGTATGAAGTAATTGCCACCACTATTGTAGTAAATATTATGTTAAACAATATCTGATTTGTTAACTCCAACTTTAACTCTCAGCTCGGTTCAAGTCAAGATCATAACTTCGAAATGGGTCCTTCTGCTTTCAGGTTGAGATATGCTGTACAAAAATTAATTAATGTCCGTACTGAAAACATTAGACATTTTTCTGCATCTAAAACAGCTTGTAGGTTTTTGGTTCAGGGCTGTATTACAGTTCAAAATCACAATTTTTTAAAATTGCAAGGGAATGTTAGTAGCAAAGATAAGGTAAGAAATATGTCATTAATGACTGTTTTTAAAATTATGAAATTAATGTTTTTTTTTTAAAGTGATCGTTCATACTAGTTTTATTAACGCAGTACTGATTTTAAGTCTTTTCCAGAGGTTAATCGTCAGGTGTAATCAGCACACTAACACATACTTGTTTACATAAAAATGTACAAGTTTGAGAAGGAAATATATATTATTTTATTTTAGTGTCAAACATTCGAATTTTTGAAAAAGCAATCTTGATTCCCAACTGAATTGATTCAAAAACAACATCTCTGATATTGTTCCAGATGCTCGCGGCAGAAATGCATAGTGTTGATCCCCACTGCAATGTGTGATGTGCAGGTATTGGTATTTTCAGATAAAATTATATTTTTATTTGCCATGTCTCTGAAACTGAAAAAAGTTTTTTTAATAACGAGTTCAAATTGAAATATGCATTTCTTAATACAAGCCGCATGGCAATTGCAACACTAAAGTTGAATGTGTAAAATGTAGGCATGTGTTTTCAATAGCGAATGGGGGGGGGGGGAACTGACATTAAAAAGCACATACAATCTACCAAACATAATTGTGTTGTAGTAGTAGTAGCAGTTTCAAATAAACATGTGATGTATTTTAAGAAAAGCAATTTGAACACATGGGAAAATAATCGTATCTGAAGGTTTAGGAATGTACAACATGTATGCATAACCAGTCATTTTGATCCATGAATTATCCCTGTAGATTTTATTACGGTATTTTTTGGTGCCAAATTTACTTTTTCTAGAGCAAAATATTAGGGAATTTTTGATGTACTGGTGCTGTATGTGAACCAGTTTCTTGAATAATGCAAATTTTGTTTCTGTTAATTGGGACACATCAAATCACATGCAAATAAAATTGATTTCCATAATTCCTATAGGTATTTTTACTACCTGTCTAGTTTTTAGTTTATAAGTAAGAATATTGGAAGGAAAGAATGTGCCAGGTGAAACATCTGACATAGGCATTGAAAATATTGTGGAAATTTTTTAAAAGTCTAGTTGGATTAGCAAGTGCTGAGATGTTGTGCAAATAATATCAAATCCATTTTGGAAAGAGATGAAGGACTGTTGAAAATGACATCTTTGGAAAACTAAATTCACTCAGTAAAGCCTATCATTGGAGAATGGCCTACTCTTCCAATGCACAGAGCAGATGTCAGATTGATACCTGTACATTGGATATACTTGATTTATACATAGACATCTTTTGTTTGGAGAAACTGCACTCAAATGTCCTTCCTGTTATGTCCCTATACACAGTTCAGTACATTTTGATTGAATTGCCTGGTTTTTTTTTTTTTTTTTTATTGGCACTTTTTCTATCATTCATCATTCATCAGTTTTAAATCTGTCTTACTTGGTAGGGGAAAACCCCCACCATAACTTATTTGCCTTTTTTTTAAAAAAAAACTGACTTTTTACTTCATATTTGAAGTTTTAACCTTTCACCTTCTTTTATTACCTTTTAATTGTTTCATACTTTTAAATAAATATTTTTTATTGATTTTAACTAATATTTGGCACAGCATAGCCTACTTTGGCTCTTGTGCCATAAAACTTAACTGTCACTCACTTACTCACTTGGAAAACTAAAAACATAAGTACTAACTTATGTTTTTAGTGAAAACCAAATTGTGTCACACAAATTTGAATAATTCGGTATAGAATGCAGCTGACTGTCTTTAGCAAACATTTATAACTTAAGATTTATTTTTACTTTTATACTTGTTTAATGCTGGCTTATGAATTAAAACAATTTTGTGAATCTATAATTGTCGAATGTAACATGTTTTAATATGTAGTGCCATATGATGTGTTTGTGGCCTGCTATTGAACATGTTCTACAAATAAATGGTGTTTTAAATCATATTTTCTAATGAAAAGTACCTTACAGTCATTAAAAATTATTTTGGTTTTATTTTTATTGTGTTGCATATATCTTGGTTATAATAATATCTTGATTTTATTTTTATTGTATAACATATCTTGCATGTAATAATATATTTGTTTTATTTGTATATATTCCACTCTGTTATTTTGAAAATTGGATAGATTGGATTAGCAGTATCTGTGGCAACTTAATAATAAAATCAGCTGTAAGAAAAGCATATTTTCCCCCTCCATTGCAAGTGAAAAAAATTTAAGCAAGTTTAAGGAAGAAGATACGAGAGTTATTCAATAAGTCATTAGAAAAAGATTGAAAATCCAAACTATTTTAGGTAGATTTCTTAAAATTTATCAACATAATCTCTTTTTAACTCAATACTTCTCCAAGCATTTTTCTAGAATTTTAAGCCATCTAAAAAGTAAGATTTCTGAAGGCCCTCAAAATAGGCATCTGTTTGGGCGATGACCTCTTCATTTAACGTTGAATCTTGATTTTTCATTTTGAAATTGGATGATTCATTTTGAATATAACCCTATATTTAATACTTCATCAAAAAATTAAAAACATTTTTGTGGAATTTAATTGAATTCTTTTCAGAATAAGGCTAGTTTATTTTAAGTGTTTTTCATTTAACATTTAAGTGTTTTTCTTTCAACTTATAAATATTGCTCCTAACTAATGGAAATTTTTTCAAAAAATCTGTTTTTCCATTTTCAGATTCCTAGTATTCAGATTCCTATTACAAGAAATTATTGTACTGATAAACTTTCTAAAGATGGTATTGCTGAAAAGGTGCTGCATGTGTGTAAAACATTTGACAAAATCCCAGCTGATAAGGTAGTATTTTAAACAAATATTTTTATTGTTACTGAAATCCAATTTAAGTTATTTTAAAAATTATAGTTAAGATGTTACTTTTATGAAAGCTTAATCTGTTAGTAATTTTCCTAATCTATATTTTAAATGTTTATTAGCATGTAAAATTAGAAAAATGGAAACTGTGTAGTAGGAAAAGTAATTTTTTGAAAGCTGTTTGAAGTTCAGACTTAAAACACAGTTTTATGCATTTACTAAATAACTTAACATATTTATATTTAAAAATATTTTCTAAAAATGGTAATCTGTTATCGTTTTTAGATATATAACAATTGTAGGAAATATAATGTTTATCTTAAGTTTTGTACTGTAATTATATATATATAACATTGCTTTTTCTATAGACTAATTATATTCTTTTTATTTACTTATTTTAAAATGTGTTAACTAATCAAAAAATATTTTCAAATTTTCAAATTATTTTTGAGCTTGAATTTGTTTTCTTACAGTTGAGCCTGGAGTCTCATTTTATGAATGATCTGGGACTTGACAGTCTAGATCATGTTGAATTAATTATGAATATTGAAGATGAATTTAGTTGTGAAATTCCTGATGGAGATGCAGAGAAATTGTTAAGGCCTAGAGATATTGTAGAATACATAGCAGAGAAAGAATCAAGTACTTAATATGGAATAACATTTAAAATTTTGTAAGTTATGTTTATATTATAATATTTAGAAAGTATAAAATCTATTTTAGGTTAAGTACTGTAAAACCTTGTGAAGTTGAATGAATTTGAACTTGAGTTAGTCTGGGATATTGAAAATCCTGACTAATTGGAGAATGGGAAAAAATAAAATGTATATAAAATCATTTTTATATTGAAGAAATAAATATGAATCATATTTACAGAGAATGAAGATGGCTACTTTAGAAACAATAGAACTATGGTTAAAATTGTTTCCCATTTAGGCATTATAGCACTATATACTAGTTGTGGCTGATAAGGAATATAATAATGGTTTTGTTGATTTTGCATAGAATAATTGTAAAGTCCACTAAAAGGATCAATCGCAACACTAGAATGATGGAAATCTTACTAGCCCCTGAAATGACGGTTAAGTGTCATTTCAACCCTGGTCAATATTAAGAGAGAGAGAGAGAAAATCTAAATGTGCATTTTAATATTTTTTGAAAATATTTGATATGCACAAAAATATATCAGTAAAATAAGAACAATCTTGCAAGATATGAAAATATAAATAAAAGAATAACTACTTACATTATTTACAATCAATGAACTTATACCTGACATATTTTGTACATTTACCACTTGTCATTCTAAATCAAGAATGTATTTTATGTTACGTTTCCACGATATTCTCTTTTACCTTACATTTAGGTAGATATTCAGTTTGCAGCTCATCCTCAACCTTTTTGCTTTTACTGCATTTTTAAATATATTTTGCTTGTAATTAGTTAATCTTTGGATAAGAGTTTGCCTTGATAATTTTTTTTTGTGACACATTGGAAAATAATCCAAATGATTGTGGTAGCAAAGTGTAAAATATTTAAGAATGTGACAACTGATCATCTTTTTAAACCTGCTTTGACTAAATATTGCCTAGCCATTTGGTCAATAATATCTACGCTACATTTTAATGCATTATGAAAACTGACTTTTGTTTTACTCTGGTAAACTGTGAGCCTTGAGAGCAATTCATATTTAAAATCTTTTGTTGAATTAACACATCTTTTTCTTGCCTGGCTCTGTTCATTGTGCCAACTAAATTCTTTTTTTTTTCTTCTCCCATAGTTTCTTAATCAACTCAAGATAAGTAACAAACACAGTCTTTGATTTTGATCACGTTCGTTTTTTTCCTGGGTTAATACATGGATTCAAAATCTAATTTCTAAATCTGTAATTATCAAAAATTTTGTCCCTATTAATCAGTGAATAAATGGACTGGAACTTACTGGGAAATAACTGTTCTTTTGTTATGTTGTGGCCTGGTTTATTACAACTTATTCAGTTTTCAATAAAGAAGATTTCATAATTTTGAAATCATTGCGAATTTATACTGTTTTGTATGATTATAATGTATTGATTTGATATGAAACTTCAAAAATTGATATTTCATGACATTTATCTCTGGACATGGTTTCTTTGCAGTAATTTATACTCCATGTAATAGACAGTAATGAATGAAGTTCCAGGTTCCTTGCTGCTGAAACTTCATATGCATACAGAATAGAAATGCAAGCGAAAAGTTCGTTTTTTGAAAGAGACCAAACTTCATTTTCCAATACTTGATGAGCAATTGTGCATTTTATTATATGCTCCGAAACTCTTATTTATAAAAGAAGTTAAAACACTGTCATTAATGAATTTTCTTTTTGCATAAGTTGTTAGATTACTTATTTTCTTGCAAAATATTTTGGGTTGCTAATGTACTGATTACACTAACAAAAACACATTATTTCCACTGTGAACCATCACAAGCCCTATATTTATTCTAATTTTGAGAATCATCAATTTCAATATCCTCATTGCTTTTTGATCCAGATGGTATAAGAATAAAAATTTCATCAACAGAGATTCATCATGCATGTTTGATAATTCTCCACCTTCTGATTTATTATTGGCAATTCTCTTAGATGTATTGTTATTTCTTCTGTACTAATCCCTCTCTTACAAGACATTTTAAATTTTATTCTTAAAATGTCACAAAAATGAAAGAAAACCTCACAAGTAATCTAACTAGTCATAACTGTATGTGAAATAATTTTGGGAGAAGTAGAATCTCAGTTGCAGGTGTTAATGCAGCTGAAACAGAACAGATGATGACTAGAGGCCAAAAAATAACATTCCACAACTCTTCAATACACACACAACACAATAGAACAATCGCAATAGAAGTTTGAAGTTTGAAATAGGGTAAATGAATTTGCTAGTGTGTGTCTAAATGACTCTAGATAGGCATTATAGGTAAATCTATCTACAAACTCTCTCTTTAAATTTGAATAAAGTTAATTCCCCACTACTTTTTATGTGAATTCTTTGTACAAATTTGATAAAAACCGAGTAAAATTGAAATAATCCATCATAAGTCATCAAAAGTCAATCCATAAGTCAATATTTTAATTCAATACAGTATTTGTTTGGTATTGAACTTAAACACTAGGTGTTCAATGGTTATACAAAGATTAAAATCTTTGTTTTATTAAAATCAAAAATATTTTTAAGTTTAATATATTAAAGTTGTGAAGAGTATTTTTATAGAGAGATGTGCCCTTGCAACTGTCAGGAAGGTGTTTTTTATTGTGATATTAATTAGCAATGAATTAATTAGACTTTACTGTACATTTATGGTAACTTGATTTATATGCTGTGTGATATTTTATTCTTTGTTGGAATTTTTCCATTGCAATCTGTTTCATGCAACACCATGATAAAAAGTTAAATGATTTGAATAACAGTTTGTTTTTTAGGAGATATTTATGGAAATGTATTATAAAACTTTAATCATTATATTAAAAATTAATAAAATTATTTCTTAAAGAATAAATAATTCTGTTTACATGTACATATTTAAATTTCATTAAAACATATTTAAATTTCATTTATGTTTGACATGAGTTTTAAACAAAAACTTTTGCTGTAAACTAAATATTTCCCTCGAAAAGTTTTCCCTTACTCAAGTAAAGTTTCTTTAGTTACAACTTACGAAATTTTAGCCTTATGTTTATTAAACAACTTAGCCTAGGATTATTTAACATTGAAATGGAAGATATGAAAATTGAATATAGATTATTGTTAATGTGATAATTCATGAGATATATTTTAAATAATATTGGATCCCCCTCCCCTAGAGATACAACTTATTAATTTCAACTTATCAATTTCATGCTATTAAAATAAATGGTAGTTATTTCTGCTCAATCATTTAGAAACTTTTAGTTAAAGCAAATGTTCTCTTTCTTCTTAAACTATCTAATTTCCTAAGACAAGAATATTTCATTATTGATTATTGAAAAAATGCATGTTTATGTATGAGGCAAAATATATAGCATAATATAGAAAATTGATCAAATTTTTGCTGAGAGAAAGGAAGTATGTTTATTAAGTCTTTTAGATAATTCTTTGATGGATTTTCACTTACAATCCTATACAGAGATGAGAGTTTCAAAGCTTCTGTTTGTAACAGAGGAGTTTCTACCATTTGTACCTTGTTCATGCTATTATCTACTGTCAATTTTGTGAGGAACCAAGCCTATATGTTATGTTCTAAAACTAGGAGTAGAATAATGTTTTATATATACTTTCTGATAATCTGAAATTAATTTTTAGCTAAATTTTCCTATTTTTTTTTGTATGGTTTAGACTGACAGGGACATTCATTCTGTTTGTGTAATTTTTATACTTTTGTGAGATGAAACCTTTTTTAGATTACTTTTTATACATTTGTGTCTTTGGTAATGGGAAAAAATGGCATCCAAAAAGGTTATAGAAAACATTTTTTTTTCAGGACAGGATAAAAGATGTCACTTAATGTTTCATGATAAAAAATGTTTGTTCAAAATAAAATAAGCATTCTAATTGGAGTGGGAGGAAAATAGATGATGGAATATTTTGATCAAAAACATGTATCAATGATTATCTTAAAGATCTTTGCAATTATGGTTCCAAAAAGCGCACTGGAAGAAATAAATCAATATCTGCTCATGAAAACGTAATGATTTTGTGAAAAGCTCAGCATAAAAAAATGTCTGCTGGAAATTTTTTGAATGAACTTCCACTGAGATGTCAAGTGCAGACAGTTCAATGTTAGCTAAAAATAGATTTTTTGGAAAAAAAATAACTTGAAAATCACCCCTTGCCAAACAAAGTTGCTTTACTCGAAATTATTTGTCTTTTGACTGATAAATTGAAAACTGTAGTTTAATCAGATGAAAAGTTTTACATGAATGGCTTTGATGGGTTAAAACCCATTGGAGATGAGACTCATTTGTCACCATTTAAAGGATAAGTATCTTTTAACTCAAAAGTGGCTCTGTCATGGTATTGGTTATTTTTGGTTATGATGGCCAAGTGGAATTACTTTTGAAAATGGTTAAATGAACTCTTATTTACTATCAAAGTAGGTACGGGGAATCTTTACCAGTTATCAGTTGTCAATATTGGATGTTTCTTCTAGAAAAGGCATCTATACATCATTCTAATTTGACAACTATGTGGTCTGCTGCAGTAACCTGGTGGAAAGGGAACATACTCATGGCTGGCGGTTTTCGTTGAGTCATAGGTTCGAGCCTTGATGCCACTAATGACCTGCCGTATAGCTTGGGCTGATGCACGTTAAACCTTCATGGTTCAAAGTCCTTCTGTTAGCGTGGTGTGGAAGTTATAGGGGAAGGAGGTGATAGCTCAGGTGTCATCTACCTCACTTGACCAAGGTTCAAAATCATGATGTCTATCATCAATAGCCCTCGTGTTGCTTCTAGTGTGAGGTTAATAAAACTAACCAATCAGAAGCCCAGGTCTCAAAGCCATGGAGAAGGTGTAGTGATATTTAGCTCAGGTCATTTATGGTCATGGTCAACAGTACCATAGTGATCTCCAGCTGAAAACATCAATTTTAAATGAGTGGAACAACATACCTGTAAGCTTATTTCACAAACTGGTTGACACAATTGGCAACTCGGCTAATTGATGTAATCATGAATCATGGTAGTTGAATGAAGTATTGAGGTCTTTTTCCTTATTTCATGTGTCGTCTTAAAATTGTGTTGCTTTTATTTTTTTCCTATTTTGTATTTCTTTTGAATAAATGAAAAGTTTTCATGATCAGACTACTTTCCATGCAGTAAACTTATAATTTTGCTTGTATACAATTTTTATTGAATTTAAATCATTCTTGTTACTTTTTTGTTATATTATCAACAAAAATCTTATGGTCATAAAATTTTGTCAATGACCGTAATGCCAATTTTATCCAGATGTTAATAATTGAGAAAATTGTTAAGGATATCTCATTTTATTTGGATGTGTAAGAATAAAATATTTAATAACTTTTTCAATTAAATATCTGATTTGTAATAAGTGCTCTGAATCTTGTTAGTAACTGCTACTATCGGCAAATTGTATTGAATGCATTAAATATATTTATATATATTTATTTTTGATGACACCAAGAAAATATTTTATGCAATGGTAGCTCTTTATTATTATTGAATGAATGAAGAGCATAATAGTGTATTTTACATGCAGTCAAAAATGTGTTTTCAGTATAAGAGATAAATATCTTTTTTTTCAAAATTTGTCTCATTTACAATGTTTACTCAATTTTCCATTTGAGTGAAAATCATAGCAATGTTTAATGTAATTTTAACAACTTTTTTGTTTGGAAGTTTAGTTGATGTTTTTATCTGAGAAACATGCTCTTTATTGATTAATAAATAAGAAATCGTAAACATTAAATTTCATGGTTTATTTTTTGAAATCAAGTTGGAAAATTCAAAAATTTATATTTATTTAGAATAGCATTCTTTTCTTGCTTTGTAAAAAATTATTTTAAAACATAGCTTCTTTATATTTTAAAATTTAAATAAATCAAAAGGCAGTTTAAATAATGTTTAGTAGTGATATATTAAATAAAAAAAATTAATGTTTGTTGTTTTATGTTACAGTGTATAGGAAAAGAAACATTTATTAAGGGATTTCCAAGATCACATGTATACTCATCTATATGAATTTTCTAAGCCCTGTCATAGTTATGAAGAAAATAGTGTGCAGAATTCAGTTTTGTAGTCTTCACTAATGAACTATTTTTCCAATATTTTTGATGCATTTGACTGTTCTGCAATTTTTCATTTATTTTTATTTTTTATTTTGAAAAAAAAAAAAAAAAGTGATTTATTAAGTATTGAATTGTTCTAAATCTGTAATCATTTCAATTATGAATAAAATATTTTGCTGTAGCTTAATATTGTATGATTTTGAAAGTATTTGTTTAAAATTTTTTTTTTTGGTATAAATTTATATTCTAAAATTTGGAAACATTTGAAAAAGAATTATTACTGCTTAAATTCAACAATTTTTCAAAATTTGCTTATTTTCGATTTGAAAAATATCTCAAAAGTTGTCTCCAACAATAAATGTACCTTGTATAATATCAGTACACATTAAAAAGCTCCCAAAAATGAATGCTATGAAATTGCTCGTATTAAAATTTTTTATCTCTCTGAAATTTGTTGAAATATAAATTAGCTTGGTTTTTCCATAATTTTCATTAATATGTTTTGTGAATTGATATTATTCAAGATTGGTTTATTTTCTGTGCACAAGCTCAATTAAATTTTGCTCGATTAGATTGTAGTAATGGGTTTGTAGTTTGAGGAGGAAATGAATTAAACTATTGTATTATAATTATGTTAAACATGGTAATTAATATTTGCATTCAACTATCATAAGTATTTGTAGTTCATTTTTACTGAACAAACTTTTATAAGCTAGCATTTGTAAGCTACCTTTTGTAACATTTTTTAAAAACAAGCATTTGTAAAAAGTAATTTTTATGGATTTATCACTGGATTTAAATTATCTAATTTTTGAAAATGATCTGTGAATTGACTATTATTTGACTTAGAAATCTCAAACTACTATTAAATATACTAATAGTAAGATGGAAATACAGAATATATTCTGGATCTGTAGATGAATTAAAAAAAAATAATACAACTCGGAAATGAGGATCAAATATTGCTGATTGGAAACTATACATTTAGAAAGGATGAAATTTGGTACTTCTTGATAATGTCTTCCCATGGAAACTCATTGGTTGACTTTGCAAATTAATGAAATACATTTGTTATGCAGTTTTTATTGTATGTATTTTCTGTTAAAAAAATATAACAAAAAAAACTAGAAATTTTAGGAGAAAAAACAAATTTTGTATGTAGATGTTACACAATTTTCAACTTTTTAGAATATAATTTTTTTATTCTCATTTAGAAAAAGTAAAATTCTGAAGAATTATAAAACTTATTTTCTTCAACTACATAGCTATTGGTTAATTTTGAGAAAATTAAAAATTCTTTTAGAAAAAAGAGTGTTTAAATACATTTGTAATTTAGTATTAGTGGTATGGACATGATAAGTATCACATGAAAATATGACATGAACAATTGAAAATATGACAGTAACATATAATTTTTACCAAAAATTTAAAATAGAGGTGCTGATAAGTGATATAGTATTTTTTAAATTATTAAATAAAGTTGATAGTGATAAAAGATAGAGTGAAGGAAAATTGTTTCATATTTATTCAACTTCCTTTTACATTAGTGTCCATGTGAAATAAATTAAAATTCTTTTATTTAAGTAGAGCTATTATTACTTCCAAGTATTGGTTTTTAATAAGATACAAATTATTTGTTGAAATTTATATGGAAGACTGATGGTTATTCATTTTATAGCTAGTGATTACTATTGCATGTGCGCGTGCACACACACACTAGTGTTTGTCCTGAAGTGTGTATTAAAGGGTCTTGGGGAGCCGCAGAATCTCATATTTTTATCTCTTGTGATTAGTAGAGCTATTACAAAGGGTAGGATGCCGTGGGAAAACTTTAGTTAAGGGAGCCATGAGGTGAAGAAGCGTTGGAATGACTGTATTATGTAATAAAAACAATTTTAATGAAAATTTCAAATGCTTTATTAATTCAGAGATAACATAGAATTAGGAATAAACAATCCTTTTGTCTAATTACATGGAAGGTACATATTGTAATTTCAACTCTTATAGAATTTTTTTTATGGTACATTCTTATTCTGATAGGCCGTTTTTCAGGGAAAAAAATATTGAATATTAAAGATTGTCTGAGATATTTTATAATGGATACGAAGGTATTGTACAGTCGCAGGTTCGATTCTTGGCCGCCAAAGACCCGCGGTATAGCCGGGGCTGATGTACGTTAAATTTGTCGGGGTCCAAAGTCCTCCCTTTGGTGTGGTGTGGATGTTAGGAGAGGGGGTGCCAGCTCTGGTGTCGTCCATGTCACCTGACCGTGGTTCAAAATTACGAGGTCTGTCGCCAATAGCCCTCGTGTTGCTTTTACTACGACGTTAATAAAAATTGAACTAAACTAAACAAAGGTATTGTAAATGTTATGGAATAGTTAATTGAAAAAACCATGAATTATAGACTAAATAATATATGAGTTTGTACTTGTTTTGGAATTATAGACTTATTCCAATATATATATATATGCCCTATTATGGATTTTCTTATAAATCTGCTCTTAATTGCTTCTTCTCTTCAAGTTGTAAAAACCTGTTCTTTTTTTCTTCAAGCCTCTTGTTTATTCTTTTCATTTTTCAATCTGTTCATTATTTATTCTTTATACAACCATCTGTGTTCTTTAAAAGCTCATTTTCTCCTTCAGTGGTCCTAATGTACTGTTGAATGTATCTTTTTTTTAGGAGAACTTTAAAAGATTGAGAGTAAATCTTGTAGTTTCAGAAAATTAAGTAATTTCTACATACATTAATATTTTGAGATTATATATTTTTGAGTTATAAATTTTTAATGTAATGCTAATTATTGTATCAATATTTGATGTTGAACCTAAAATTTTATTTTTAAAAATAGCTCTAAAATCAGTATGTCATTCTAAGGTGTACATGTGTAGTTTGTATGATATTTTTAAATGAAAAATGTTGGTTTATATTAATTGCAATTTATTTATAGCAATAACATTTTAAGGGAAAAAATTTCTCTGCTTGATGTGCTTCAACGTAACCATTTGTATGACATTATTTATTAGATTAAAATAAGAAAAGCACAGGTAATGCAAAAAATAAAAATTCAGTATATTAAATTTTCATCACAAGTTTTTGTTTTCTTTTTTGCCGAGTAAAACCTTCAAAATTTTTGTGTCTAATGTGTGTGTGTTCTTATTTTTGTAAATATACAAGCTTTTTATGTATAAAATTACATTCATATATTTTTGTTAGAAATTGTTAAAGTAAGTTCCATTTGAACATTAGTTTCCCCATATATATGTATGATGCATGTATAATTTTTGTGAGGGAAATTTATACTTTTATTTGCTCATATTCACAAGTGTTCCTATTTCAAGCAATGCTTTCACAGAGGCAGTTTAATGTAGGGGTTCTGTGATCTGCTGTTGTTGTTACTAAGGTTTGGTTTAAATTAACGTCGGCTTTTTAGCGACGAGCCTCGAAAGTTTGAGCCTCGGTAAGTGACACGGACGACACCTAAGCTGGCGCTTCTCTCTTAACTTCCTCACCACTCCAACGTTGCTATTAAGATTATATTTTCTGAAATTTGATCAGTGCTCTGTAAATTTTTTTGAGACAAAGTTAATTAATATTGAATTGTGCTCATATATTTGTGGCAATAAAAATAATTGTATAAAAAATATACTTTTTATATCGTGGGTTTGAACTGATAGTAACTTACAAATAGTGTGTGTTCGGGCAAAATGGAAACCCGTGTGGTGACCGAGTATGACCGAATAGTCCCACTGTAGCTCATGCATGTCGTAAGATGCGACTAAAATGGGTACCCAGCGTCTGGGGGTATAGCCGGGCACTCTGACTCTGGGGATTGTATCAAGGGACCTCAGGGACTTGCCTTCTTCAGGAACGCACAGGCATCATGGCCCTAAGGCACTCGAGTGATATTTTTCTTTTTTATGGAGTTTACTGTCTTTGGTAAACACGAGTGACGCAACCCCAGGATACCCTAGCGATCCTTCTCTATTTTCGACTCTTTTTCTTGTCAATCAATTTTTGTCTTTTTTTTTCTTCAATTTTTTCACGTCCAGACCACAGTTAAATCTTGTTCAGCGCAGCATAGCCACATCTGGCTCTTGCGCGAAGTGGTCATGGTTTCGGATTCGTGATCGGCGGTTTCCGTTCAGTCGCTTGTTAGATCCTTGGCCGCTAAAGATCCGCCGCATAGCCGGGCTTGATGCACGTTAAATCTGACGGGCCCTAAAACCTCCCATTGACGTGGTGTGGAAGTTAGGAGAAGTGATGCCAGCTCAGGTGTCGTCCTCGTCACTTGACCGAGTTTCAAATTACGAGGTTAGTGCGACGTTAATAAAAACTAAACTTAACTGGCTTTTGCGCCAATAACCTTTACATTCACTCACTCGCAAGCAAAATGGAATTGCAATTTATTGCAAAGGGCACATAAAGTCGGTTGCCAAATTAATGTGGGCGAATGAATTGATATATTAGTAAAAAAATTTGTAAAAATTTCTTACCAGTACTGTACTATTATCTTTAATTATGTCCAAGATACATTCAGCTTTGAAATACAACAAAAGGGTAAAAAAATGAATGCATCATAATAAAGAATTAATACTGTTTACATTAATATTTAGCCTCAGTCGCTTTGGCAGGTATTAAAACTTTAATGCACCCGAGCATGCTTTTCTGTGCATTGTTTTGCGCATTCTCTTATCTGGGGATTGTGATGTCACACATTTATTAGGTTTTTATAAATAGTTAAGTAGTTATTGTTTCTTTGGTACTGTTTTTTGCGATTCTCCTCAAATTTTCAACAGGATTTATATCCTGTGAACTACTTGACCAGAGTAAAACTTGGAATATCATTGCCTCTTAAGGTATTTGTAATACTTCATGCTTTATGACAAGGTCCTGAATTACATTCAACAAAATCTTCACTATTTTGGAAACCATTTTCGAAGCTGAAGCATCAGGCGAGTTTGTAATACTTCTTTGTATTTGTCTTGCCTTATTATCGTCTCAATTCTCTTTCCCTTTATAGAAAACGTTGTATTTTTATGCAAACTAACCTTATTTTTGTTAGTAACTGATTTTGAAATGTCTTATCTTATTCTTGCAAAAGACACTTTTTCATTTCTGAATTTTTCCATGGAAAAAAAAAAAAAAAAAAAAAAAAATTGCACCTCGACTCATAACTGCACAACAATAAAATGAAAATATTCTGGGAAAGAGTAAGATTTTTCACTAGGAAAGGCTTTAATTGGCAATTATTGAACAGAGGCTCTGATGCGAGGATGTGTGGCGGCTCTCTTCAACAATACCAGTAGTTAAAACGCCTTAATAACTAACCCGACAGGAATGTCTCTTTTGGTCTAGTTGTTAAGAGCGCAGCAAAAAGGCAATTGTCAACTTTTCTTTGGACCCAATGGTGGAGAATTTGAAACGCCTCAAGCACACCCAGATAAACTGACCTCCCCCTCCTCGGGGTCGAAAACCATCTACCGTCGAACTAGTATATATAACTGATAGAATCGTTGAATAGAGATCCTGGGTTATGGTTGTTTCTATAATTCTTCATATTCTAATGTTGAAATAAAAAAAAAATATTCCATGGAAATTGACATTCAATTTTAAAAATAAATATTTACAACGAATAAAATTAATTTATATAAAATAATATAGTCTCGCGTCATTAAATCTCTTATGATTACGTGAAACATTCTTAATAAGTCAAATTATGAAAATATTTGACTGACCACATTAATTTAGCAACTCATTGCGTAAAATAGTGCGGCAAATGACATAAAACATAGAAATAAATTCTTCGCAAGAAGTCTTAATTTCTTTACAAACTTGTAGAAATAATATAATGAGAAAAAATTTTGCTATATTTTTAATAATTCATTCAAACATTACCCTGAACATTTATGTTCAGGGTAATGTTTGAATCAAATGCCTCTGCTATATATTTATGGCTGCTGTAGCGTAATAGTCACGGTCTTGAGTTCGAATCCTGATACCACTAAAAACCCGCCGTGCTGCAGGGCTTAGGTGTATCAAATCTATCGAAGTTCCTTCCATCGCCATAGTATGGAAGTTTGGAGAGTAGATGCCAGTTCAAGTGTCGTCTTCGTCACTTGATCGAAGCTCAAAATTACGAGGTCCATCGCCAATAACCCTCATATTGCTTCTCAGTGTGACGGTAAAGAACAATCAAATAAAAGAAACCTGTCGATTCATGATTCAATTAAAGAGAATGTACATAAATATGATTTTTCTGTAAATAAAGGATGTGGAATGAATTTTTTTTTTTTGATTCCTGTAAAGTCTGTAATTTAAAACTGATTTTAAACTTTTATGAATATATAAATAAATGTATAAATACTAATAAATAAGTATATAAATTACTAATAAATAAATATATATACTAATAAATAAATATATAAATTACTAATAAATAAATATATAAATTAAATAAATATATAAATAAAATAAATGTATATAATTATTTTATGAATATATAAATTACTGATATCAGTAATTTACATTATAATTTTAACCTTTAACTGATGTTGCACGATTTTACAGACTACATTGACCGTGGTAGCTTAGTGGTCATGATCGCGGACGCGCGTTCGGCGTTGTTATTGTCGAATCGTTGGTTCCAGCCTCCGACGCCACTAAAGACCCGCCGTATATCTGGGTTTATGCATGTTAATTCTGGTCTGATCCAAGACCTACCATGGCTTGGTGGGAAAATTTGGGAAGGAAAGTGTCAGCTCAGATGTTATCTTCATCACTTGAACGAGGTTCAATATTACAAGGTCATTCGTCAATAGCCGTCATATTGCTTCTCAATGAGACGTTAATAAACAATCAGAATCGCACAGATTCTACAGCCTCTACCCATGAGCATTTCGACCCTACAAAAACGTTTTAAAATCCATCATTTTTTGTTTTTTGTTTGATCTGACATTTTAATTTTTAGTTTAGTTTTTATTATCGTCGCACTAGAAGGAACACGAGGACTATTGGCGACGGACTTCGTGATTTTGAGTCTCAATGAAGTAACGAGGACGACACTTGAGCTGGCATCCTTTCTCCTAACTTCCACACCACGCCAACGGAAGATTTTGGGCCCTGTCAGATTTAACGTGCATCAAACCCAGCTACGCGGCGGGTCTTTAGCGGCAAAGGATCTAACAAGTGATTGAATGAAAACCGCCGGCCACGAATCTGCAACCATGACCACTAGGTTACCGCGGCCACCGCGATCTGACATACCACGATATTGAAGTTATGGAATTATCTGAAAGTCAATGAGAACATGTGTTGCTAATATTATTCTGGTTTCCTGTGGCTTTCTGCGAGTAACTTGATATTGTTACGTGATTAATCGGTTTACATAGTGCAAGAAAGATCTATGCAATTAATATCCCTCGGAGACTTTCTTCTTTAGATATTGAGCTTTAGGTAGGTAAGGGCATCATGACCCCCCAGGCACTTTAGTGTTCTTTGGTAAAGAGGGGTGATGCGCTCCCGGGGTACCCTAACATTCTTTCTCTATTTTCAACCCTCCCACTTGTCAATCAGTTTTTTTCTCCCATTTTTTCTAACCTTTAAATCACTATTACACTTTGTCCGAGGCAGTATAGTCACATCTACATCTCGCGCTAATTAACTCTTACCATCACTCACATGCAATTAATAAACAGGTTCACTCCGAATAAATCTAAATTTTTATTTTGAGATTCTCTAGAAATAAACTGCTGTCTTAATTGGAGTGAGGGAGTGAAAGTGAATTTTATTGGGGCAAGAGCCAGATATGGCTATGCTGCGCCAAATAAGATTTAACTGTGGTCTGGATAGTAAAGAATAGTAAAAAAAAAAAAAAAAAAAAAAAAAGGTTGACAAGAAGAAGGAGCGAAAATAGAGAAGGATCGCTAGGGTATCCTGGGGTTGCGTCACACGTGTTTACCAAAAACAGTAAACCCACGGGAAAGAAAAATATCACTAGTTTGCCTCAGAGTCATGATGCTTGCACTTACTTAAATAAGGCAAGTCCCTGAGGTCCCCTGATATAATCCCCAGGGGCAGGGTGCACGGCTATACCCCCAGACGCTAGTCTTTTAATTGGAAACAATTAATACATACACATAAAAATACACAATTGCCCCAAAAATTCAAAGTTCGTGCGCACAATCCCTGAGCACAGCAATTCAAATCACATTATAATATCGCATTAGCACATGTACTAACTCTACATACTTTGATACATACAGTGGCTCAAAAATACCTTTCTAATGTTCTGGAGGCTAGAGGTATCTAGTTTTATGGTCGAGTTCACCTCTAACATAATAGAATCGAATAGTGACCGCGGTAGTTCAGTGGTCATGGTTTCGGATTCGTGGCCAGCGGTTTTTGTTCAGTCTCGGGTTTGATCCTTGGCCGCTAAAGACCCGCAATGTAGCCAGGGCTGATGCACATTAAATATGTCGGGGCCCAAAGTTCTCCCGTTGGAGTGGTGTGGAAGTTAGGAGAAGGGGGTGCCAGCTCAGGATCGTCTTCGTCATTTGACCGAGGTTCAAAATTACGAGGTCCGTCTCCAATAGCCCTCGTGTAGCTTCTAGTGCGACGTAAAAAAAACTAAACTAAACTAATCGATTCGTAAATTCTCACCTTGACTTAAAACTATCTTTTCTGTAACAATAGTTGTTTTAAAGGGAAGATAACGAAGTCCAAACTTACGGCATAAGCTATCTTTCTTTTTTGAACTTTAGCACAAAAGCAGGTAGCGTTCCGTTTACCTCACACAAAAAGAAATCTTTTCTGACAAATACATGGTGGATAATTGATCTGTTCAATAACCTACTGTCATGCAAAAAATACTCTTTCTTGTGTTACCAAAAAGAGAAAATAATTTCTCATAATTTTTCCTTCTTCCCATTTTGGTAATATCAGATAGTAATTCGATTGTTAGTGATATTTCATCCAGAAAACCAGAAATCACAGTAACACAAAACCTTTCTAAAAGTAATGTGTTTGAAGTGAACAGAAAATCTTTAATATACAGGTGTTCATGTGGCTGCTGAACGTATAATATCGCATCATGTTAAAACTAAGGCTATATTTTGTATGTTTCTTAATATCTGCCCTTAAGCTGTAACCTATTTTGATAGTCCTAACACGGGATACAACCTTATCCAAACACTTAGTGCAGAATAGGGGTAGTCGTCTCAAATTTTTATATATATTGGTTATATGTTTATACTTTTTAAGATTATTAATTCTATATACAATGGGGGAATATTAACTCCTTATCTAGCAATTGCGTCGATCTAGCACCGTCTTGAGCGAGCCGCGTCTCTCCCGTTCTTTGCCCCGTCGGTTGTCTCTTACTTTTGAAACTCCGTTTCTGTTATTTGCCTTTTTTCCCGCCCACGATCTGCTAGAGGATCTTTTCCCGCGTCTTTCCAATGAGGTTCGTCTGTGTTGGAGGTCGGTAATGCAAATTCCCGTAACTCCATCTTTATGATATCAAATCATGACGGATAGAAGCTAACCAATTGGACCCTTCAAATTGGCTACATAAGAAGGAGCTCAGTGAAGTTGAAATGCGGGTCACACATAGCTGAATGCAGATAGCAGACACGAACATGAGAGAGTTACCATGATACAAAGATGCTATTGTTTTGGCTTTTTCTTCGTTCCTAATTTATGTTATGTTTTGAAAAAACATGTTTTCATAGAAAAAGCTTGCCATGTTTTTTCAATCTGTAACACCTGCGCTCTTCGGCTGACGTCCTTTGGATAGGGGAAAGGGGTCATTTCTGTAGCAACTCTATCGGTCCTTTTCTCTTGGAAAATGGAGTCAACAGTCCCACATATCCAGAAACTTTGATACATTTTCATTTTTGCATCTTGATTTCTGCCTTTTAGAAATCAAGACATTTTTTTTTTTAAAAAATAAAAAATATGTTAATTTTTTTTTCTTATTCATCTCGTCTGTAACCTTATAATTAAATGTTTCAATATGAATGTGATGCAAATAACATTTATTTTCCTATTTTTGGTGTACATCAGTTGGATGAAACTTACACAGAATGCAAACGTAATTCGGATTTCTTAATGCATTCATTAATTGATTTTCTCAATACTTGCTTTTAATTATAGAGTTTGTTGATATAAATAAACGAGCAAAAGCTGAAAGTGAGGGTAATTGTGGAAAGTGAATTGCTGATCACACTTTGTCATTTTCACGTGAGGAATTATTTATGTGGTAAAGTCTTTCCAGATTCTTAATAAATAAAATTTCTTAAATATATTCTTTATCAGTCTACAGATACTATCGTACCGAGAGAGTTTTGGCAAATTTTACACCGATTTTGTTCAGATACATTTTATAAACAATAACATCTTAAGATATAAAGCTTATATGATTTTTTTTTTTGTATAATGAGATAATTTTGATTTTTTTTCTTTTTTATAATCATAATTATACACCATAATGATCGTAAGGGAATTTTCATACACCATTAGATATAAATAAGAAGAATAATCTTTGTTTTTTAAATATATGCCCCTTTCCCTTTCATAAGAAAGTAAAATCCGCAAAACTTTGCATTTCTGTAGCATGAAAAAATATGCAAATAACTTTTTTGTCAAATAATTTTTGTAATTTATCCAATGAAAATGAGAAAGTTTAGTATTGGTGCACTTAAAAAATTATTTAAACCATTCTCAGTGGACGAACTGTTAGCTTTCAATGAATAATTGATGATTCCTTGAATAATTTTCATAATAATTGATCTTATTAGAAGAACCAAACAAGTAATAACTTTTTTCCAAGATTGAAGTTAAAAAGCTTTTTAAATTTAAAAAAGAAAAATCTTTGAATTATTTTAATTTTTTAAAAAAATAATTTCCTATTTAAATAAATCAATTATCTAGCAATGTTTGCATATGATAATTTATAAGTCATTTACTGTTGAAATTTCGTCTGTTTTTCACCTTTGGAATCCAACCTGTTGACTTGCATAAATTTATTTGATGATGAGAGTTGAAGGAGAAAAAAAATTATTCATATTGCAACAGTTTTGAAACTACACGTTTTTTATTAGCTTCTTTCTAGCATCTTTTTTTGTTATTCCAAATACTTAATGAATGCTTCCCCCCTTCTATATTAATCATATATAATAAATTAATACAGTGTAGACCGCATTTTTTTCTTTGTTTACGTACTTTATTCTTTTCTTTATATTATGTACTTTATTAAATTAAATATGTTAATTTTTAATAAACTTGACTCTCTTCCTCATCGTCCAACAGTGCATGAATTCTTTAACTGGTAATGTTTTAATCTATTCTGATTATCTTAGCACTATAAGGAAGAGAAGGAGAATAGAAGAATTTCAGAATATATATATAATAAGAAAGAAAATGTTTCCCGTTTTTTTTTGAATCATTTATAAACAAAATGTATTATAATTAAAAAAAAAGTTTTGCCCCCTTATTTTTGCATTCCTTAAAATATCTTTTCAATTCGTATCTTTCGAAGCCTATACAAGCCATTTCGCGTAAATAATGTTCGGGGTATGTCTAAAAGAGCACTCATTTTTTTTTTTTAAAATCAGAGAGCCAATATATATTTTTGAAAAATTTACTTATTCATATTCACTATTTTTCGACCTAATCGTCTTCCTCCTCAATGCACTTTGTGAAAGGAGGAATGAGCTTTCTTATACCTTCATTAAAATAAGTCTCCTGACGTCTTTTTAGTCCCATTGTTTGACGGCATTCTGGATCTCATCGGCGATCGAAAACCTTTTTCAACATATAAACGATTTCAGAAAGGTGAAAAGATGAAAATCTGAAGGTGCCAGATCAAGGCTGTAAGAGAGGTGTTTAATGAAGTTCCAACCGAATGAGTCTGATAAATACTTTGTGGTGTTAGCTGTATGGAGATGCGCATTGTAACGCAACAAACACACTCTTTTCGTTTCCATTATCCTTCTTTTGTTTTGCATCGCCCTCCGTAATATTTTTAGGGTTACTCTGTACCACTCGTCTACCTTGGGAAAATATTCAATGAAGATAATCTTTTTACGGTTCCAAAGACAAAACTAATACAGAACCGTGTGCTGTTTGTCATTGGTGATAAGAGGTGTAACTAAGATTTTACTGACTCAGCGAATTTTTGTAAAGTAACACCCTTTTTCCTTTTCTCTTATACATTTATAGCTGTTAGAAGATTTCAATAAAGAAATTTTTTTTTCAAAATACGTGAAGGAAACAAACATACGCTACTGTGGAAATTTGCAGATCTCTTTTCAAATTAAAAAAAAAAATCATTTGAGTAGACCTTTCCGGATTATTCGATTTGAAGGAGTACGATTTAACGAGTTTCTTCTGTACCTCTATTTAAATCATGTTTGCTATTACAAATTTAAAAATTAAACTGAAAAATTAATAATTTCCTAATAAACCTTATTTAATTATTTTTGAAACTCTGAATTAGTCAGTTCTCAATTATGCTTAAGCACAATGAATATTGTTAATTATAAGTTTTCTTCTTAATACGTAATCCCTAAATATAAGACGAATTCCTACCTGGAAATTAGATAAATATTTTATTGATGATTAGCTTTAGCCTAGCGAAAACCATTGGCCAATCAGAACGCTAGTTCTCAGCATTTTGTACTTAATGAGTAACACACACATATATATACGTATAACTCTGCTTCCGGAGTGCACACTATGAAGTTCTTTGTTGTGAGCCTTCATAATTCTCTTTTTCCATTAAGTTTTGATTGTTAAAGTTAAATTTTCTTTTATGTATAACTTTATTATTATAAGTTTTTAATTTAATTTCAATAGTTATGATGTCCTGAGATAAATGTTGTAAATACATAGGAACTTTATAATGAATATGAGTTCACTTCGATTATATCTAAGCGATCACTCTCTTTTGGTAAGCATAACTCAAAATTATCGATGATAATTTATGCATTGGTGATTAAAATTTATAACTTGTACATTTATTTCTAATTTTATGGCAATAAAGAAAAGAATCTTCATATTAAATTTCTATGGAAGTTATAATTACTTTTTAAACTAGTGTGATAGATTTCTAGATAATCCAATCTTTCTTTGTTGTCTTTCTGACCATTGAGAAATTAATATTCAATTCTTATACGCAAATGATGATGGATCATAATCTTTCGGTTGTTGGAAAGAGAGTAATAGATTTAAATTGGATCACAGATCACGTTTTTGCGAGATTCAAAACTTTCAGAATCATATGAAACTCAATAATAGTTAAACCAAAGATCATATATTTTTTAAATTTTGAATTTTCATATCTGTTTATCAAAACTTTGATTGATTTTAGGATTCCCATAGCATCATAACTTTTTTAAAAAAATAAATGAAAAAGCGTGTTTGAAATAAATGTTGCTTTTCGAATTTTTCATTTTCTAAGAGAATGGGGAAAAAAGATTATTTGATAAATACAGTCGGATTAAATTAATAAGCCTAATTGGGTTATTAATTATTCTAAATTTATAATTCGTACAAAAAAATCTCAAATATCCTGTTTAAGTAACATTTACCTTTTCTCTATTTTAATTTTTATTTACATATTTTGATTCGATGGATATGACGTCATATTGATTGATTGCTTATTAATGCCGCACTTAGAAACAACACGAAGTTATTGACGGGATAATAGCCTTTGTTGCTCTATATCCCACGAAAACAAATCAGTCAAGGCTATTGACGATGAATCTCGTAATTTTGAACTTCGTTCTAGTAATTAACAAGGAGCAAGGTCTGAGCAAGCACTTTCTTTTCCAAGCTTCCACATCCCGCCAACAGGCCTTGACATGCTTAACGTTTATAAGTCCCGTTACACGGCGAGTCTAGTGGTATCATGACTGAAACCTTTGACTTGATGAAAGAACTCATGGCATGGTGAGAAAGTGGAAAGCGAAGTAAGAAAGACCACACAAAATGGAAGACAAGGCTCTGAGCGGCAGGAGATTTCGAGAGCAGACAAAAAACTTGGGTACCCGAGGATTCTTTTCTTTAATTTGAATTTTGCATTTTGGAGTAATCCAATTTTTGCCCAACAAGATGCACTGGAAGAGGGTTGGTACCATAGAACATGTTTAATCCCACAATTCAGTCCTCAGTCTGAATATGCATGTTTTCTTTTGTTGGGTATTCAAATTATTCATTTAGCTTCAAATTTGATTTCATTTTTATTCATTTGTTTTACATAGTTCTTTAAATGTTTTCTTTTGTTGATTTTAGACTTTATTGTTCTCTTAATATGTTACTTTAATACACAATATCATCATTACTACACACACACACACACACACACTGAGTATATATTATTGTCTTATAAACAGGGAGTAAAACAGAAGCAAAATATTCATATTTGTTAAGTAAAATATATTGAATTCATGCTTTATATATGCATCAATATATACTTTGCTTCTCCGACAATTTTTAATACTCATAAACATTTTAAATCGATTTCTTAGTTAGCGAAAGACAAATGAAAATTCATAAAGGTATGTTAATATAAAATATCGCAGTTCTTTTTAAATTTTATCGTAATTATTATAAGTACGTAGTTATAATAATAACCTTGCTTGAAGATTGCATTATGTTACTTTTAAATAATTAAAGAATATACAGTGATTAAAGTGATTAAGCACATGCAAAGTTAATTTCCAAAACCAAATCACTTCTTAAGTTTGAACTAAAATTGGGATATTTTTTCCTTTATTATTATATAAGTTTTTTGATAAGCATTTTTGAAACAGCAGCACCAGATATATGAATTCGATTGTTGTCCATTATGAATTCTTGAAAGATAGGGAAATAGACATTGAGGGGACTTGTTTCCAATGCTGGTTCTGCAGAATCATGCATTACGATATAATTTTTGTGGTAACGCATATGCCCTTTAGATATTTAATGGAATATACCGTTGGACATTAAATTTGTTATATCATGAAACCGTCAATAAAGATACGTCAAATTTACATGAAGGTATAACTTCTGGAACATACAAAATAAAAGCATTTCAGTGCATTTAAGCTTGGCAAGTAGGAATAACGCTATATCCAATCTGTATAAAATAAAAGATTGTACAGCAGGTTTCTCATTCTGAGAAATTGGATTAAAATATTGTTTGATGTATAAAATTCATGTTATGTCCCGTGTAAGAAGAAAGAACTTCTTTTAAAAGTGTTGGAATGTAACAGTGGTAGAATGGTAGCCTGCGGTTTATCGTTAAGAGGTACTATTGCTTGCGTTGATTGTGATCCTATATGTAATCCAAATAAAATCCAAATATGTAATCGATGGATCTAATTGGGTCAAACAGAATTCTCTGTAGAATCTCAGTGTCTTCCGGCCACTTATGGCCCAAATTGTGGTTTTTCTAGATCGCACAGCAATCTCACATATCCAGAATCAAAAAATTTGATCATTTACATGACAAGTGTTTGCATGGATAGTTTGATGGCGTCTGCAGAATTATGGACTATCTGCATGGCGATTATTATTGTAGCTTCACATGACGTTACAGATAAGATAATGCAGCTACTGGGGGGCAATGAACGATGATCAGGAACAAAGGACTGATACCATGTCATCTTTTCAGCTGAATCTCGGGACTTCGTATGCATCATGACGGATATATCCTTGTGTGAAGGTTCCTTTGAGATCGAACTTCTCCAGTTTGCATTCGTCATCATACAGGCCCAGCAGGTGGAGTGATGGTATAGAAAGCCACTAGATATACATCCAAGTCCTCTCTTGTTCACACAGTTGGTAATTTCGGACAATTTCTGACGTGTTAAATTCTGTGATTGTGCCATGCCTTCGAGGCCTTCCCGATGATACATTTCAATATAACAATGCAGGACCATGTTTACCGAGCTGTCAAGAACTTCTCGATTCCGAAGGCGTTTGTCTTGTAATATCTCCACTCCTGGATTTTCTCTCATAAGTCGGCATTTTTTATGTCTATGTGTCGATCTGCCGACGTTGACATTAATGGTATGATCTAGCGATTCTATTCACTTAAATGTTCCAATTTTGTTGTTATAAAACTCATAAATAGCTCACGTCACTGTGCATCACGACAGCTAGAGATATAAAAATTTCCTGTGGTTTCAACATTTCCAGAATACTAACATATTTCGGCAAGGCTTTGATGAGATAAGATAAATTCATCAACGAGAGGCTGATCGAGATTTATCTTCAGCAAGAACTCGTCAGTACCTGAACTGACTCTAAACGAGACGGTTGCCTCCGATACCTCTTGTTCACTGAACTGATCTGTAAATAGCTATATATACTGTTTTTTGGTGAAATTAGTAATACGACGGACCAGTCCTTTTTGGACAAATTTTTTATTAAAACTTAACAATAAAAATTAATAGTTCAATCATAAGTACAGTTATTGTGGGTGTCAGTGCTACAGTAGCTACCCACGTCTGTTATTGCTGAAAGTCGTTCAGCTTCTCTCTAGTTTTAACAGAGGACCGGTAGGAGGCGCGCACATGCGTCAACATCCCTCCCGGCCTTTTCATATTCTCATGCAAGAACTTAACAATTTATGTAAATTATTAAAATAGAACATTTTTAAAAATTAATTATTACAAGTAAATAATAAGTGAATTAAATTCACAACTAAATATACCACATTAATATTAATTAGAGAAATAGTTCAAACACAGAAACAATGACGAAATATATAAACATAAAAAATAGCCAATATGTAGTAAATAATTCGATACATGAGACAAAATGCAATAAATTTAAATTGGTAAAATGTGATATATAATCATACATTTTTAACCTTCAATAGGTAATACACTCAGTTTATTAATGGACCTTTTAAAAGTACCATTACTAGTTTTGATATCTGCAACTCTAACTTTTTTATCCATTCCCGGATAAATTTCTGCAACTCGTCCTAATAACCATTTACAAGGAGGAAGATGTTCTTCCCTAATTAAAACCATATCTCCTACTTTAAGTTTTTCTTTATTAACTATCCATTTTTTCCTTTGTTGCAGGTTATCTAAATATGATAGGCTCCCTTTTTTCCAGATCGTTTGAACAGACTTGGTTATTTTTCCCCAAGCCATTAGACGATTTGTTTCACAATTTATAAGAGATGGTTCTACTATAGCTGTAATCGGTCTTCCGATTAAAAAATGAGCTGGCGTCAAAACCTCCAAATCGTCTATGTCGGCTGAAAGTGGAGTAAGAGGTCGAGAGTTCAAAATTGGTTCAATCTGAGTTATTAAAGTTAGTAATTCTTCATAACTAAATTTTGAATTTCCCGCAACTCGCTTGAAATGGTATTTGAGTGACTTTATACTAGCCTCCTAAAGACCTCCCCAGTTAGGACTTCTAGGGGGAATAAATGATCATTCGATGTTTTCTTCTGCGAAAAAGAAAAATGAAGATTCTTCTGGATCTCTCACCAAATTAGTCAAAGCTTTCAATTCCCTGTGAACTCCAACCATGTTGGTCCCAATGTCCGAAATTATTTTACCGCATTTTCCCTTTCTCGATATAAACCTTTTCAATGCCGCTATCAGTGCTTGAGAAGTTAAGTCACTGATTATCTCTAGGTGAATGGCCTTTGTTACAAGGCAAATAAATTTACAAATATATACTTTAATTTCAGGACCTTTCTTCTGATATTTAATTTTGATAAAAAAGGGTCCACACAAATCAATACCTGTTGAATAAACACTTTATCAGGAGTAATCCTTTCCTTTGGAAAATTACCCATTTTTTGAGAACGTATTTTAGGATTTGCTTTAAAACATTTTATACAGTTATGAAAAATTTTTTTACAAACATTTCGCCCATGGATAGGCCAGAATTTAAGTCTAATTTGATAAAGCAAATTCTGGGCTCCAAGATGAAAATACTTTTCGTGATAGTATTTTATAATCATTTCAGTCAATTTACTTTTTGCTGGTATCAAAATAGGATGTTTACCTGAGTACGGGAGTTGCGAATTTTTGAATCTTCCTCCCATTCTTATGATATCTTTATCATCTAAAAATGGGGACAAATTTAAAATCTTACTTTTATGGCAAATATCATTTCCATTTCGCATAACTGTCATTTCTGTATGAAATGACCTGAGTTGTTATTGTTTTAATAAAAAGTATTCTGCTTCCATCATCTCCTATGATGTGAGTGGTCCCTCTTTTTTATTCCTAGGATTTTTACAATTGAATACAAATCCGAAAAGGAAACTTAATACTTGGACAATAGTTAGAAATCTATTACTATAAGTAAGTAAATAATTAAAAATAGTTTGATTTAAATTTAAACTTAGCACAACATTTTCTTTTGAGTCCTTCGATTTCAGTTCAGGCAAATACTCTTCTCCATTAAGTTCTGGACTCTCAGAATCAGTACATGAGAGTTCATCAAATTGCAAAAATTATGGACCATTCCACCATTTATCGTCAGATAAAAGGGAGTCAGCACTAAGTCCCCTAGACAAGAGATCTGAAGGATTGTCCAATCCAGAGCAATGAAACCAAGAATCAGGATCCGTTAACTTGGTGATCTCCTGCACTCTGTTGGCCACAAATTGTTTCCATTTCTTCGCAGAACCTTTAATCCAGAACAGAACTATTTTAGAATCTGTCCAGAGGAACACTTTGTATTCCTTTTTCTTACGGATGATTTCTTGCACTTTAGAACTCAAACGAGCCGCAACTAAAGCTCCCAAGAGTTTAAGTCGAGGTAAGGTAATAGCCTTCAGCGGTGCCACTCTCGTTTTTGAAGTGATGAGATTTACAAGTACTTCATTTTTTTCTTCACTTTCACATAAATTGATGCTCCATAGGCAAGTTTAGAAGCATCTCAAAAGGTGTGGATTTTGATGAAGTCATTTATCTCAGAATTTGTAAAATCAAGAATAAATCTTGGAATTCTGAGTTTGTTTAACAAGGGTAATTTCTTGCTTCAGTTTACCTACCTTTCCACTAGTTTTGGGGGTAAATCTTCATCCCAAGTAATTTTATTCTTCCAGAGTTCCTGAATGAGGCATTTAATTCTTATAGTGAAGGGGGAAATCAATCCAAGTGGATCAAATATTTTCCCGATAGCTTGTAACAGGAATCTTTTAGTATTTTTGTTAGTTGAAATGAATTCTAGCAATCCTTTAATATCCAATGTCAGACAATCATCTAGGGTTTGCCAAGCCAAGCCTAATACTTTTGTCTTGTTTGATCCTAAGCTGACGGATGTATCAACTGGATAAGTGTCGAAACCATTCTACCCACTGAGACATTAAGGTGGTGTCATTGCTGATCAATTTTCTCATCTCCATTCCTGCTTCCTTCATGATATTCTCAGCATGAAGAGATATAAGAAGTGCTTCTTCTTGAGTGTCTTGACCTGTGATCCAGTCATCAACGTACATGAAGGAATCTAGATGTCGTACAGTTATAGGATGACTTTTTCTATATTTCTCAATATGATGTTTAACTGTAGCTGCTAGCAAAAATGGGCTAGTGTTAACGCCAAAAATAATCCTATTGAAACGGTAAATTTGTAATGAAGGCATTTTCTGGTCGTTTGGATTACTTTCTATCCACAAAAATCGTACAGCGACTTTATGCTTATCCGCCAAACAAATTTGAAGAAAAGCCTGACGAATATCGGATGATTCAAGTTCAGAGATTCAAGTTCAAAAAAGAAGTTTTAATGTGTCCTCAACAGAATTATCATCCTTAAGGAGATAACACGATAAGTTGTTATTATTTTTGTTTTCTTGGAGCCGTCCACCAGCAACCCATCCAAATTCAGTTTCTCTGAATATTAATTCCTCATTTACTTTGTAAACATTATCTTTCATTATTCTTAAGAAAATATCGGCATTTAATAATGCATGAATCTCTTTAGCTTCAAAAAAAATAGGGTTCCAATAAATTTAAAAATTCGGGAATTTTTATTTCTGAAATATCTAAGTTAACACTAGGTGTCAACCCAGTAATTTTTTCCGTCACAAAAAATTCTATGTGTTCCTTAAAACCACCACTTTCGTTAGAGATAAAAGTTCTAATTTTTCGTTTTAAATTTTGTTTTGTTGAATTGAGTCCAGAAACTGAAGTCTGTATTTTTTCTGATCTAATACCAAGAAAATCACTTATTTTTCTAGATAAAATGTTTATATTTGAAGCGGAATCAAAAATCGCTGCGCATTTAACGAATCTTCCTTCCCTATTTTGCAAAAGTAGGTGCCCAGTTGAAATTAAAACGGTCTTTCTGTTCGGTCTGACTGCTTTACTAACGATAGTATTACAGAGGGTAGAAGAAGTTATGACTTTTTCTTTCCCCAATGCGAGTTCTTTTTTTGCTGCTGTTTCGGAATCTCCTTCGCAGGAAGACGTTACTCTTTCACCTCTTTGGTTGGGTGGCGTTCGTGCCTTGACCCCTTGTTTACAGCAAATAGTCTGAATGTTTTCCTCCACAACTGCAAACGAAGGTCGAAGCGCACTGAGATTTCCTGTGATTTTTTCGTAAGCACAGTTCACGTGGTTTATGCAATCGCGCAAGATGTAGTCTTTTATCTAGGAATTTTTTACATCTGTATATTGGATGAGGAATTTTTTCATTACAAACTATGCAGTTCTTATTTTCAATAGTTTGATTCGTTAAAAGAGTTTTAGTTTTGAAAGAAAAATTAGATTTTCTTATTATTGTTTTTGTTTCGTCCGCACAATTTCTATCTACGGATAAAAGGATCGTTTCGCATTGTTCTAAAAATATTATTAACTCGCTAAATGTCGGAACATCTTTGGCTTTTAGACTCAATTCAAAATTCTTTTGGGATTCCTTATCTAATTTTTTAAGCGTAATATTCAATAAAAAGACATCAAATAAATCATTTTGTTCGTATTTAAGTATTTTCAAGGCCCGTAAGTTTTTCTTAATGCAATCAATCATTTCACGGATTTCCTTAGGATTTTCTCGTTCTATTTTCTTAAAATTTAAAATTGATTGTACATGTATATCAACAATTAATCTTTTATTATCGAACCGTGATTCAAGTGCTTCATACAATGAAGAAAAATTGTCAAAAGTGGAGGCAAATTCTTTGACTTCATTCGATAGACATGAATTTAAATAATATAGTTTCTGTGACTGTGTTTGTTGATTGTTCGATGTAATTAAATCATCGAATTGAGATTTAAAATTGCTAAATGTTTCATATTTTCCCGAAAACATAGGAAGTATTATAGGTGGAATATTCATTGGAACAAAAGAAGTTCCGTTTTCATATTTATTATTTTCAACTGCAGTCACATATGTTTTATTAATAGAGTTAATTATTTTTTTTATTCTTACCTCCAAATCTTCGAGGCGAATTTCGCTGTTTTCTAAATCGTCTTCAAATTCAACTATTTCATTGGGAGCGGCATTTTCAAGTCCAAAGAAGATATTTTTTAACTCATCTATTTTCGTCTGAAGTTGCAATACTTTTTTAAATTTAACTTCTAGTTCCATCGAATCAATATCATTGGACACTTTATCAAAAAATGTTTCGATTCTAGTAATATTTCCTTTCAAGGAAGTTTTAACTTTGTTAAGTTTTTCTATACTATCCATAGCACAATTGGTCTCTACGACCCGACTGGACCATTAATGTTCTTTGGTGAAATTAGTATTACGACGGACCAGTCCTTTTTGGACAATTTTTTTTATTAAAACTTAACAATAAAAATTAATAGTTCAATCATAAGTACAGTTATTGTGGGTGTCAACGCGACAGTATTTACCCACTTCCGTTATTGCTAAAAGTCGTTCAGCTTCTCCCTAGTTTTAACAGAGGACCGGTAGGAGGCACGCACATGCATCAACATATACCATATAATTAAATGCTTAGTTAATTAAAGTCAATATACTTTTAGTGTATCTCATTAACTTTGATTCTTCTTCAAACGGTACAGGCTGTTGTCAAGATCAGCATGCCTTTTACATCTGTTTTCGATTGAGAATATCTGTTCGTGTGTTGCCGAGAGACTGGCATACCACTATTGGTCAGTTACTACGGTTGATAAAGTCTAACACACACACACATAATTGAGAAGCTACATGGAATGATGTATCCATATCTGTCATTCAGGCTCAGTTCGATTCAATGACCAGGCGGAATATGGATGTTATTGCTGTCTGTTGTTGGTAAATTTTTGCTCAGTTAAAACTGCATTCTAAAACTTGTCATTTGGAATTAATTCACATCCTACTTTAATAATTTCTTACATTTGTTTTCAAATGTTGAATTCAATCCTGTGTCGCTGGAAACATTTTTTTTTTTAAATTCTTGAAGCTTTCTAGAATACTTTTCTTTCTCGAATCTTTTGCTTATACTATAAGCTAGCATGAGGCAGACATGCTTCTCCTCCTCACTTTCTTAATGCTTCCGATCCAAAGAGGCCGAGAGTGGAGCCCAAAAATTATAGATTATAATGAAAATTATTTCAGTTCTTGTTTCAATTCTGTATTATTCGTTAGTTTCTAAACGCGCCGTTTCAGACTGAACCTGATATGCATAACATTTTATAGGCACTAAATAAATGTACAAAGGTGGAAATGAGCAGTTTTCAAGCTAATGTATCTTTGGGTTTTCAGTTTTGTACAAATGCATGAATTGATTTTATTTTCAAATTTATTAGTTTTTCATTCTTAGCTTCCTTCTAATTTGATTAATCTACAGACTTTTAATTGTAATTGTTCATACTGATTTTCCATAAAAGAAATGTCAAATTAAATCTTTAGATGACCATTTATGTGAAAAATTACACAATTGGTTGAAGATGAGTTTTAAGTTTTGATCTGTGTGTGTGTGTGTGTGAATGTTTGAGATATTAGAAAACACATTTGTTAGCTATTATTTTTAAAGCAATTTTTTGGCCTTTACTGAGCTTGAGTTACGCTTTCAAATAAATATATTATATTATTTAATTAATAAGTGTTTGATTATATTATATAGATTATATATATTGTTGACTGAAATATTTAACATTCTTATAAATCTTATCTTCAAACTTTTTCTTTTAGTTTTTTAACATTTTCAATGCAATTTTTTTTAATTTAAAAAATTATGTAACAAGACTTGGGGAATATCCTCCTTGAATATTTTTAAAGAAAAATATACGTATAGTAAAGTAGAGTTGTAAGATACATTTCCAAATATTATTAGAAAACCTAATTTTTTTTGCATCTTCTAACACTTAAATTTTGCTATGCATTCAATATGGGAGAAAAAAAAATTAAATTTTCATATGAAGGTTGGTTTAATCTCGAAAATGAACGAGATTTCTGTTGACTGCACAACTCAGAAATCAGAACTACTTATTAGTACAGTAGCATTTAATTAATTTTATTTTCATTTCATTGTGTTTTTGTTCACACAGAGAATTAATTTCCTTAGATTACTTCAATAGAATTAGCAACCACCTCAATGAACAATTATGCCACTAAGAATGGCTATGAAAGATAAAACGCAATTACAACCATTTCAGAGATCACTTCTTGCTTCAAATTGTTCTTTGGAAAAGGACACGTCTGAGCACTTGAAACTGTTTAATCGTTCTCTTTTGCTCCCCCTTTTTATCATCAAAAAAGGAGAAAAAGCATGATCGAATGAAGTAGAAACACTTCAACAGAAATAGAAAAATGGAGTGAGAGTCTGGAAGGGAGAATATTGAGCAAAAACTAAAGTCAGAACGTGAATGGGGTTTCACAACGATCTGTCCTCATGATATAGAGAAAGAGAAAGCGCCTTTGCATTCCAATGATGTTTTTACCAGACAAGGTGACGGTAGGATGTGATAGGAAACAATTTTGTCGAGTTATTGGCCACTGAAAGGTAAAAAGTGAGTAACGTGTCATCGTTTACTTTCATCGCATCAAATGCATTATTTATAATTAAAATATAATTTACTAAAATTAAAAAAACGCTAAGTAATCTGGATTAAAGCATTATCCAAATTTTTAACTTCTCAATATTTTGTTTAAAAATTATATATATAATTAATAAAAAAAAAAGATTTGGAAAAGCGTTGGAACGATTGTATCACCCTAAAAGGTGATTAACAAAAGGTGTTATGTTGATGAATAAAAAAAAATTTTGCAAAAAAAATGTTGTTTTCAATTTTAGACTCGGGAGTTATTGATCGATGTGTTATAGAGAGAGAGAGAGAGAAAGAGAGAGAAAGAGAGGGATCAAGAAAGGATCTCTTTCTTCCCATTGAAACGGGGTACGATAAAAATGTAAGGGGTTGGTGTCTAGGTTTTTTTTTTGTTGGGTTCCGTAACTGGAGTTTTTGCTAAATCGAAGAATGAGACTTTGGGTAGAACTAATACTTTATGCTGGAAGAATAGAGGGAATACTGGAAAGATAGGGAAAAAATTTACAAAGTGGAACTATTTACAAGAATATATTTTAAAGGATAGAATTACAAAGCCTTTCATACTCACGATGAACGTTCAAATGCGAGTTGGCGTTAGGCGATGAAATTTAGTTATTCATAACGGTACGTGGCATGTCTCTTCTCTCCGATCGCGTGCTCTTCCTTTTTGTTGCAAAAAAAGGAGGACTCGTGTGAATGGACAAGCAACATTTCTGTTTTCCATGAACTTTAAGATAAAAAAAAAAAAAAAAAAAAACTTGACATTGTCCAGTTCAATCCCATGGAAATCAAAAGCACCTCCACATTAGATACTTTTGCAAGTGTCAGTTCCTATCACAGTTGGGATGCCCAGTGACCAGTAACTGACATCATTAACTCAGCTATCCAATCAAAAGAAAGGTTAATATCCCTTGGTTTGGAAGAGGCATGGCTAATTCCTTTTCTGACAAAATTTCCGAAGAGAAGAGTAATCAGAGATACATTAAACGTTTGACGAGAACGTCAGATCCGAGAACATTGTACTATTTTTCCTAGCGTGTGATTAGTAACAGACAATGTAATATTTACTTCGAAAATATAAATGCAACGAGTTTTTCATCTGATTGTAAATATCTTGAATATTTATATATAGATTAAATACAATAAAAATTAGTGTAAATAGTACACTTAATAATAGTATCCTGTCATTAATTGCAATCTGCGCCAATCCAGCAACCGTTGTATCAAAGAAGCAAGATTTCAGATCTGTAAAATAGTGTATTCATACACTTGAGCGAAAAAGAAACTGAAATAATCATATCTTTGCAGAAGTGGCTGGATGCGAAGAAATTGATTATGGTAATCTTACATTAAATTATTTACTCTTTTTCAGATTGCAATGTGTTAAAATGCTCTGAGCATTTTTTTATATTTAGGGATTAACAAAATACCTAAAATATATTTGAGCTTTATATGCATATTTAAAGGTGAATATTTTAACTTTGAGCTTTAAATATTGTTAAAATTAGATGAGAAATATTAAGAAAAATTCTCATAGTAAAAGAAAGGACCTAAAATTATAACAGAAATTGGCATAAAAAATGGAGAAAATGCTTTCCTGGCTGTTATCTTATGATTATTGTTGTCTATTGTTATCTTTTATTTATTCAAGTGAATCTTATGCCTGTTGAAATAAAATCTAAGATATGCTAGTTAAAAAACATTGAACAGCATCCGATGATTTTTTAAAAGAAACAAAATAATTATTCTTACGGTGAGTCTTTTTGAAGATTAAAAAAAAAAAAAAAAAATAAATAAATAAATAAATATTTTATAAAAATATATTTACAAACAACTAAAAATTAAATATCTTTTTTACTGTGCAAAAACGTCCTCTTGTGTAATAACAGTCCTGGAGTGGAACTTCTTTTTGGTTCAATTGCCTGAGATGTATGTCTGTGGAACCTCACATATGCAGTTCAAGCAAGATAGATTCAATAAGAACAACTTCCTCCAAAACAGAAAATAGGTATATTTCACAAAAATCAATCAAATCAGAATGAGAGAGTTTTGATTAAATTTGATAAATGTTTTACCAGAAAGATGCTATAGTTTATGACGTAGTTACATGATAAGAACAACACTTTCGAATTTCCACCGACAATCCCAATATAAAAAATTTCGTAAAAATCTTTGTTACGTAACTATTCCATATTACACACGCACGCATGCACTCTCTCTCACACACACCACACACACATTCATATATATATATGAATGTGTGTGTGGTATATATATATATATATATATATATATATATGTATATAAAGATTACGTAAATCTCAATAAGCAAATTTATGACTAATGCAAAAATTCTTAGTAGAGGGCTAAAGCAATTCTATGAATATCACATTCAGTTTCTGCGAAAGAAAAGTTCGAAAACAAATAGATGGTTACTATTAAATGGGTCTGAGCATTTTCTAAAGCAGCAATACTATTACTACCTGAAGTAATAAGACAAAAATATACATTTGACTTGCAGAAATAAATGCAATGCTTTTAGCATAGGGCTCCAATAGGTGAAACAAGTATTTGAAACTTTATCTTTCAGTAAAATGAACTATTTGGTAGATAGAAATATAAAATAAAGCACGATATTTCTTTCGGAAATCATAGGAAATAGATGACACTTTGGGGTGCTTTCTGTGCTGTGTCTACAACGCAGGAACACCGATCGACCTCCCTCAGTCATCCATTTATGGATATTATGACTTTTTTGAAGAGAAGGAAGCCTAGAAACGGAAACGGGAAACTATTCGTTGGTGTTTAATTACCACTGGGAGTTGTATAACTCGGCTGCTAGTTTTATACGGCTCTTAGATAAGTGTTTATGTATTCTTGGGCAGTTGAAATGTTCGAAAAAAAGAAGTATTTCAGTCGTAATTGTTTTGCCTTTCGACAAAATTGTCTCTCATATCAGTTTTAAAAGAAAATAGATTATTTTTTTAACTGGCATTTTAAAATGAAAGCGATAAACGCATGAGCTGGGGAGCTGTAATTTCGAATTTAATCATGAACGAAAGTTTTTAACTAGTGAATAATAATAAACACGGAGAATGATCGCACTTGACGTCTTCATATACAGCAATATATATCTTCGAACAACTCTAACTAATATTAAACGTATCTCTATTCATATAAATGGTATTCAAGCGTTGAATAGATTTATTAACATGTTTAAATCAAAATTAAATGAAACAGCAAAATGAGTCTCTATGTAGTAAAAAAATATGAAGGAGAAATCTGCAAAAATGTTTCATTTTATTTACTTTTTAATTCCTGTATATAAGTGACTTACATATAGTTAATTGCTTGATTTCAATTTCATTCTTAGTAATGTAAACCACAGTGAAAGGTATTCGACAATAGTAAAGAATAAGAATGGGCTCACCACAACGTGATATAATTGGTTGTAAGAATTTATGTTATTTTCTCTCATTTATTGTCACTATTATTTCTAAGATGGTAAAACTAGTAAGCATAATATTAAGAATTTTTCGAAATAATGTTTCATTATATTTTTTTTCCTAATCTTTCTTCAGGTGCAGCAACTTCTAAAATTATTCACTCCCTTCTTTGAAAAAACAATAATAAAACATTTTCATTCTTGAAATCAATAGTATAATCATAGTTTTCTAATTTCTTATGTCATAGCTTGCTTTTTCAGTCAATGATTCGATTGCTCTCCTCTAGTATATTATACTGTATATTGAAAAACAAGAAAAATACTTGTCAAAGGTCCTGTTCTAGTTAAAAAAAATATAATTTTGCAAAGCTATAATATACCTACTTTTCATATGAACTGACCTTGCTTAAAAGACAGTTGGAGCTATTTGTTAAAACATGTGCTAGATGATTTTAATATTAATGAAAATTTTCAGCTAGTTCTTAGGAGTGGTGCCTACGGGGGGTGGCTACACATCCTAGATTTGCTATGGAATGAAAAAACGTTCCTTTAAATTTCTCCAACGCCCAACGGTGCACGGTACCGATCTTGTTGGGAACCGCTGATCTATTAGTTTAAAGTTCCTTGCTTAAATCCCCTTTTATTTCTAGTTGAAATAATGCGACTTTTTAACATACTCTTGGTTTATTTGTCGCACATTAAAAACGCGAGATATTAAAAAAGCGTAACAACAATTAAGCGTACTGAAAGATTTTTTTAAATGAACAGAATGTACTATTTATAATGGATATTGATTACTATATATCGAATTATATTAATAGTTCGGAAATAAACTACCATTATGTTGCTATGTTATAAAGATCGTGACAAAAATAATTACGTCATAGCTGGAATAACTCAGAAATGTCTGACGAAATTAACAAAATCAAACGACTTAGGCTAAAACTGCATGTCTTATCTAAAGGGAAGAGTTTGTGTTTGTGTCCGCGGTATAGCAGAATGCTTATAAAAGAAAAAGCATAAGGTAAAAAGAATCTATGGTTACTCATAGTGTATACCTTGAAGAAATTTTTTTTTTCGAAATTTTGTTTAGAATTAAAAAGTTTAATTTTTACCTGGGTTTGGTCTTTACTACGCATATAATCCTTGCGCAAATAACAGTGTGCAGCTTTGGTTTTAGACACTCAGATTTGGCGCATACGCTACGTTCTATATTGATGCTTATAATTTTCTTGAATCGTGCACATATTCTTAAATTTTTATTTTCTGTAATTTTAAATTTTCTTAAAGCAAGCAATTATAACTGAAACATTTTAAATTCTTAAGTAATTCTGGGCAAGGTAAAGGTCGAAGGCTCTGCAGTTTAAACTTATGTGGGAATTGAAATTGGAAAGCATAATTGCTCTTCCAAATCCGTCAAACTGCATGTTTACAAATTATAATTTTATTTGTTTGTTCTTTTTGTTGGTTTAAAAGAACCAATTTTTATTAGTATTTCTAAAAAATTATTATTAGTCGCTGGTACTTAAAAAATAAAATTTTCAACAAAGAAAAAAATCATTTTTTTTTTTCATTTCCTAATTGTTTCATCTAACCTTTATTTTTTGTTAGCCACCCAAGGAGTATGGTTTTAGTTAACCCAAAAATGTCTTGCCTGACCACTTTTCAAAAATTTATTTTGTTTTTGCGTATGTTTTCGATGTCTGCTTTCAATAGTAACAATTTTAATTTTCAAAAATACGACAAAATTAATTTCTCCCGAATTTTTTATTGGATTGAAATAAAGTATATGTAATATATGTCTGATACCTGCTTTCACCATTAATGAACTCAATTTTCAAAAACATGTCATTATAAATTCCCTCAATTTTTTAATTGGATTGAAATGAAAAAAGTATAAAAATTAAGTATTTTATTTACTTATCGATTTACGTATTACCTTAAATCATATGTAAACTATAATCAAGATATGACTGAAAATAAATGACATTAATCAGAATTGTAAGACAGCTGTGAGGCAGCCATTTCTTTAGCCACCTAAAGATCTATTGTTTTAGGTGGATCACTTTTGGCGTACCAGATTTCTTTTCAATTTTTTATCTTTTGCTTCAATTTTAATTACATTTAGCTTAAATATGTTTAATTTAATAATTTATCGTTTGCTTTAATTTTAATTACATGTAGCTGATGTAATCAATTTAATTATTTATCGTTTGATTTAATTTTAATTACTTTTAGCTTAAATATATTCATTTTAATAATTCATCGCTTCCTTTAATTTTAATGTTGGAAAAGTTTAATATTGTCCATTTCTCGATATTTCATCGTTTACTTTAATTCTTATATTTAATCGAGTAATTTAATAATAAGTATAAAAAAAAGCGTACCTTGGATAGCTAAATCTGTTTTTTGCAAAATTTTGCATGTAACTTTTTACTTTTGTTGCAACATTTTAAGATTTTTAAACTTCGTTACTTTCGGTCTTTAATTTAAAATTATTTAATTAACTTAATATTAATAAGCAATCCGAAAATTTTCTTGATAAACAGTGTTAAATGTATTTTCATTCGGAGCAAATATGTTACGAGTTTTAAGCACTTTAAAGCATCTAATATAAAGTTATCCAGGGGTTAATCAAGGATATAGTCTAACAATTTTCGGATAGTGTCCAATAATTTGAAAGTATATCTCAATAAATTGCAACTCCAAAGCGTTTTTAGGAAATTGAATGTAATAAATTTTGTAAATTCTTTTTTAAAACTGTGAGTTATTTTGATTTTGGATTCAAAATATGCTTATTGCCATTTTTCGGATTTTTTTAAACAATAGAACATAGAATTTCGAGTTCAATGTTTTAACATTTATTTAACTGAAGTTTTTTAAAAAAGAAAATTTCATTCGGAAATGCCACTTAAAATTTCAAGGTTGGTACTGTGAATAATGATACAAAAATGGCTCTTCTTTTAAACATTTCTGTAAATGACAAGAAATAATATTTGAGAATAAGAATGCTTATGTTTTGAGAAAACCACGGAAAGAACTTTAACACATCGAGAAATTATTTTGCGAAGAGCAACAGTACCCATAAATGGGTACTAACAGTGGCGTACCTAGAAATTAATAGGGAGGGGGGGTGGCATAATGTCATTATCATGAAAGAAGTAATTTCTTTTGTTTAGAATTACCAATAGGTAAAAACTGAACAATACGCTATATCAATCTTATTTTTCCTATTTAAAACTGTTCAAGGTTTGATATAATTTTTATGAAGTTACAAAAATAAAGATCAATTAAGAATATTATTAAAGATGTCAAGAGAACAAAAATTGCTACTAACAAGAATCGATGGGATCTAACATGATTGTAACACCGATAAAAACATATAATGATTGAAAAAAAAACAGTCACAATTTTAAACAATATGCTAAAATGGCTCGAGTGTAAAGTAGTGAAAAACTCTAAACATATTAGTTTTTCAAAGTTATAATTATTCCTACGTTTTTGTTTTTGCAAAATATTTCAGACTTCCCTTCTTCATTTACATATATATTTTTGTAAGTGTATAACAAACGTAGTCCATTTACACGCCTTTTAGATGTATTTATTCTTAAATAGTTTTTAAAATATTTCATAGTTGAAAACAATCTATGAAATATTTTAGAGTACATATTGTAAAAGGTAAAGACGACTAAAATGTTTTAAAATTTATGGATATTAGAAAAATATCTACTTTGAATACTCTTGTAAAGTTTCTAAAGCAGTTAATTTAGTCTGTTGTGCCAGTAATCCCCCCATACAGCTGATATTCTGCAGTCAAAATACTAATATTGGAATATGAAAAATTTGAAGAATATATTTCTTTCAGTATTTCTAATTTATTTTCACATCTGCTGATATAAGGTCATTATCCGCTTGATTAAAATCTTAAATGAACATATAACTACTCTGTGTTTTGTAAATCTTTCTTTAAGATGTGAAGTTATGGTATCCATAAATTAAATAAGAATTATTGTTTTAAAAGATTTGAGTGATTCTGCTGGAATATTAGAATGATGAGTATGTTTTTTGAAATTCGTGGAAGGACAATTCTATAATTCTCAACTGTTATTCTTTATAAAAAAAATTCCGATTTATAAAAACAGAATTGAAAACTGTCTCGATAATTGACTGCGAATCATTTCAAGTTCTTTTACAATATCGTCGTACAGGTAAACTGAGACAATGAGGTTCACTACCTTAGACTGCAACATGTTAGAAAGTATTTCTTCTACCGAAAGTAAAGTAATGATTGAATCTGAACTTTTCAATAAATTTAAAAGAACGTAGGCTCCAGTAGACGAATCCATATCACGTCATTTCTCCATTAATTAGAAAGCATGAATCAAAGTCTGGACAATTACACCATCACCATTACAGATTCATGTCACTCTATCCAACGCGCAGGAGGTAGTTTTTTTTAGTGCTTCTCTCCTCTAAAAAAGGACATATATCTAGTATATATACACACTATCTGATACAATATATACTGGGGGTGGACAAAAATATGGAAACACCTTGTAAAATGCATGTTTGAAAAGAAAGATTGATTTTAATGAAATATGTAGGGGGCGCTGGCGTTTTTGACTAGTAACGCCACCTATACAACTTCGTAAATGTGCTAAACAGTTCAGTTGTTGTCGGAGTACTGTTATGTGAGGTTGTCATTGCATTATGTCAGAGTTAACAGACTTCGAACGTGGGCAAATTGTTGGAGCACGTATGGTAGGTGCTTCCGTAAGCAAGGTAGCCGAGGTGTTTAGTGTTTCAAGAGGTACTGTATCGAAGATTTATTCCGCATATTTGAAAAGCGGAAAAACATCATCTGCTAAATCACAGCGCGGACGAAAGTGTGTGCTGAGTGATCGTGACAGACGATCATTGTGACGAAAAATAAGAAGACCACAGCTGCAAAAGTTACTGCTGAAATGAATGTTGTGTTACAGAACCCTGTGAGTACCAAAACAATTAGAAGGGAGCTTCATAAACAGGGAATTTCTGGCCGTGCTGCAATTGAGAAGCCACTCATCAGTGATGCTAATGCCCGTAACAGGAAAAGGTGGTGTTTAAGTCATAAAGCCTGGACTATAGGGCAGTGGAAGCGTGTAATATGGTCTGACGAGTCTTCTTTCACATTGTTTCCCACTTCTGGCCGAGTTTACGTCTGGAGAATGCCATCTCAAGCCTATAATACAGACTGCTTGTTGCCAAGAGTGAAACATGGCGGGGATTCTGTTATGGTTTGGGCAGCCATATCGTGGTTCTCTGCTGGCCCCATGATAACTGTGTCAGGGCACATGACTGCCAGGACTTATGTGAACATTTTGGCAGATCAAGTTCATCCCATGGTACAAACTTTGTTCCCCGATGGTGATGGTGTCTTCCAAGACGACAAAGCCCCTGTTCACACAGCTCACATTGTCCAGGACTGGTTTTCTGAGCACGAGGAGGATTTGTCCCATCTCCCCTGGCCACCACAGTCACCAGACCTGAATATTATCGAACCTTTGTGGTCTACATTGGAACGGAAAGTGCGTTCTCGTTATCCACCGCCAACATCGTTATCTGAACTTGCCACCGTTTTGCAGGAAGAATGGTATAATATTCCCTTGGCACACATACAGGAACTGTATTTATCCATTCCGAGAAGACTGCAAGCTGTTTTGGATGCCAACGGGTTTCCTACACCATATTAAGCAAAGAAACATGTTTTTTAAAAGGTGTTTCCATATTTTTGTCCAACCCCTGTATCTAATAACACTATTTCTTTCAGAGGAATTTATAAATGAATAAATTTTGTAATGGCTATATGATCAAAGTTGCACCAAATAAACAAAATTGTGAATGCGTCAAGAGGAACTCTCTCAGTCAACGATGGGTGCACAACATATTTATTTTTTTTTACTCTTACTTTACTTTTGGCTGGGAACTGCAGACTGAATATTCATTTGGTCTAAATTTATATATTTGGCTTTGCTATGTTATCTGCTAAATCATTATTTACTTGGAAGTACATTAACTATTACATTTAATAGTTAACTATTCTATATATGTTATAGTTTTTCTGCTATCATTTATATACATATTATTTTCATCAATTCCTCTCTAACTTATGTTTGGCTTTATGTTTTTTTTTTTTTTT
>BMAW01005179.1:171476-256904 GCA_019974015.1 Nephila pilipes
ATAGACACACACACACACACACACAACACACACACACACATAATATTATTTAGCCACACACACACCTAGCTTAATCTCAGCTTCCGTGGCTAAAACTCACTAGCCACTGTTCTTAATTTGAAATACTACATAAGTTTTATGTTTGAAATGGTTTGCAGATTGATGGTGTATCAGTGCTTAGCCACTTTTTAAGCCTTCAGGTTCGAAGTTGTGTCATTTGCTCTCCATTTTGTATGTTTTGACGGCACCTCTACTAGTAGACATTTTGCTTCTGCAATTTTACTTTCTTAAAAATTTTTAATTGCTTAATACACTCTAAATTTTAAAATTTTATTTTTTACTACTACAGCCCAAGCGATGGTAGTTTGGTGTATCTAGTTTCTCAAAACAGGCATGCGAATGTCAAGAACGAGAATTTGTTTTATTTTTTATTTACATTCGAACATAAATAACTTGTTAATCACATAGTTTTTTCATTGGTCCTTTTGTAAAGTGAAATAAAGATGAAATTACTTAGACGATATATAAATCAGAGTAATATATTAATTTACTGTTCAAATTACCCAAAAGTGGATGATAAGATATTGAATTTTAATGCAAAAAATCTAAAAGATAAAACTAAAATACATCCCCAGAAAGAGGAAATTGAGAAAATTAACAGCCACATGTGTTTCACTTTTTCCAATCCCCATTGTAGTCTAATATAAGGTTTCAGTTTGAAATAGTGAATGGCTGTATTATCTTAGGCGCCTTAGTGAAAAAAAATACAAATAATACGAAGAAACTAAGTTGAAAATTGCCATTTTTTTAAATTAAAATATCCAGTAATCAAAACAGAAGTACTGAAAGAAGAAGAAAAAGAAAAACTAAATATATTTAACTCCCAAATGCATCATGTTTATGAAAGTGATTTTAAATTTAAAAAAATAAAATACAAAAAAAAAAAAAAAAAAATATTGAAGAAACCATTTCCCTCTTTCTCCCGAATAGACTAAAAAATAGAAAAAAAAATCACAAGCGTTTATCTTACTTTTCAAAGTCTAGAAGAATTCAATTAAACAAAAGATTTTATGATGATTACCTCACTAAGAGACAATATTTTAGCATATAATATATTTTATAGTTCTTAATGTACTAGATATTAAAACTAGTAATATTACATTTTCGTTAATGAAACTACTGATATTCGACAACCACAGGTACCACAGAACAAGTTAAAAAAGTAAGACTCAAGGTATAGATTGAAGAAATAAATTAAAGATTTTCATCTTCCTTTTATAATGAGCTATTGGTAAACAGTATGATAAAACAAAAGTTTGAGGTGGTGTAATACAGAAACGCATTGAACTCACATGTATTTTTTATTCATTTGGGAGGAATCCAGAACACCAAAGGAGTGATACAATATTTTCAAGCGTGTTAATTACATTTTTAGAGATTCATAATAAAATTTTAAAGTTGATTGTTTTATATATGTATGAAATGTGTCATATTTTCTAAGTAAATAGTGTCAAAAAAAGAGCCAAAGTTTTTAATTGTTGTATTTAATCGCGTGTTGACAAATTGTTTTTTTAAATCAATTTTAAATGTCAAAGTAGTTTACATGCTACGCCTTTCATATAAAATCAATAAGAAGCGAACAGGAGAGTTTTACGGAATTTGTCACATTGAATATTGATTTTTTACCAGTCAGCCTTTGGTGAATGGAAGGTATATTATTAAACAATAAACACAATAACAATGTACGTGTACAGGAAAGAGAGAGAGAGAGAGAGGAGTTACTACATTGATATCAAGTACACTAATTAAATATGTAAGTCAGTTTCAGATGAGTTTAGCTAAACAAATGAGTCTGTTCAAGAAAATGAATACCAACATGAAGAAATGGTAATGGTCATTCAAAAGATATCAAACTCAATCAAACACATTTTTTTCATTTGTTGGTAATAATGGATAGTTTCAAAGGGACACACCTTCTAGTTCAGAGTTTAGAATTAGAAAACAAAAAATTTTAGATGTTAAATTTTGGGAAAATGTTGGAATTTTAGTCATATTTTCCTTTAAAGATATTTTTTCGTTAATGTAAAATCAATCATCACAAATGTAGCTATTATTTTTTAAATACTGACGATTAATTGAGCTGATTGGCTTTCACAAAGCCTCCTCAGAACAAATATTTAAATTTTTTATATATTCATATAAATGCTGCTACAATAAAAAATTGCTTAGAATTACTTAATTCAAATTGATAGTATATAAATTAAATCTCTTGGGAGTAAAAGCCTTCTCAACATCTATAATTTTCACATGTATTCCTGTTGCAAGCAAATCAGATGCCCTTGTGCTACTAATTTGAGTTTATTCATTAGTGTTAGCTGGGATAGGATTGAAGCTTTCTTTTCACAAATAATATTCAACCAATAACTTACTAGTATATCAAACCAGTTTTTCTTTAATTTTATTACACTATAGTTTTTTAGGCCGTAAGATTGGAACGTTGTTAAAATTAATATGAATAGTACAAAACGTTAGATTAACAGAGTATATTTTTAAGTTTTTGTGACAGTCTCTTTGAATGGATTTATTTAATCTCTACTAGAGCAGAGTGTTTATAGAAAAGGCAAATGCGCGGCCGCGGCGGCGAAGAATTCGTAAGTGTTAGGGAAATCTTGCAACGCTTTTACCATAGGGTTGTTCCATCCTATACGTGCTGCATTCTCAAATTCAGGTTCAAATGATATAAAAGTGGAGAGGGCAGCTGGCCCTTCTCCGGACACCGGCGCTTTTCCAGATGTTTCGTGCTGGTCTTTTTTTTCATCCATTTATCACATAGTCCAATGTTGAGGATTCATTTCGTTCCGAGCAAAGCAGAGATGGTATATGACGATCTCGTCGAAGCGTTTTAACTGCAAGCACCTGATTCGAATATTTATTATACACCGAAGTCCTAGTTTCCAGAATATGGCTCCGAAATAATTTGTTGAATCGAGTAAGTTTAATGGATAGAACTTTCCGTTTTCACCTAACTCACAAACGCAATAATTACATTTGCTTTGATCACGACAAAATCCCTTTTAACAGTGCTTCTTTTCCATCATCCAGCACGAATAGTGAATGAACATATTATTTTAAATGTATATCAATCATCTTTTTGGCAAAGAGCGTATTCGATAGTTCTCGCCTGAATAATACGCACAGCCGCATTCCATTAGTTATCAATCGGCTATTATTCTTTTTCATCTTGAGGTGTCGGTATAAATTTGAATAAAGTCATCTCTGAAATGTTAAGTTTCATCACCATTCTTCTGATGAGGCAATCAGTAGAATAGAAAAGTAAACATATATGTTGGTAGAAGGAAAGAAAACTTATGTAAAATACACTGTGCTAAGTTCATTTTCAAATCATTGTATTGCAACAGAAAAAAAAAACAACAATGTTGTCGAGCAGGTATCTTCTCGAAATCGTTTCGAGCAAGGCTGTCCTTTGTGTAACCTTAAAAGCTCGTATCTAGACAGCTGTACCATAGATTTCATGAACAAGCCGGTGTAAGCTTTTTGAAAGAGAGGTTGGAATATTCTCAGGTGTATTATTTCCGATCCGTAATTCGCCGGTGAATTCTGACTATTGTAGAAATATAGATAGAAACTTTGTTCCGTATGTTGCATCATTTGCTGATGTTGATGAATTAACGTAGTGGATGATAATGTTCGATATATCCATAAAACTAGGTTTATTGACAAATATATTGATTATTAAGGTTCAGAATGGACACACCAGTTTCGATCTTTTGGAACCTTATAACTGATATAATTTCTTAGACCAACTCCACAAACAGCTGCCTTAAATCCTTCCTTATGTCACAGTCAGTTGCACAAGTGTTGTTTACAGTATATGAATGCTGATTTCTATTCAATTTTTAACAACTTCACGACAGATTGAAAGTCCATCGTAAATGCCAGAGTAGAGGTTAAAATTTTCCTTATTAAAACTACTAATTTAATTTTTTTTTATCAAAAGAGTGAGATTTTCAAAAAATGGTGAATTTATATTTTGTAAATCAAGTTGATGTTATAAATATGTGAAATTCTAACAAACATATGTTTGAAACACAATTTTTTCGAATTTCTCGGATTTTGTAGTTTATTTGTTTTAAATCAGAGATTGAAATACTTAGTTATACATTAAGTATAGAAGCATTTGAAGTTTTTCCTTTATTTTTGATTTCAACAAAACATTTCGTAATATGTCAGGGGAAAAATATTTTATTTTTTTTTATACTCAGAAAGATATTTATTGGTTTTGAGTATTCGGCAGGCAAGAACAGATTATTACCAATTTCCAGAATGGGGCTCTCAATCGTGACTGAAATTTAATCAATTTCTAATTCACTTAATACTCTATAAATAAGAATTAATTTTATAGATTATTCCAAAAAAAAAAAAAAAAAACATTTAGTTCTTGTATCATACAATAGTAAATCTTGCGTGTGATAGAATCAATATTATGATATATTGAGCTGTACTACCTGTACAAGTAACTCTTTGATATTTAGAAAGGAAACTCGTGATCTACCGAACTGCTTCTATAAAATAAAAAACACAAGTTGATTTTTTCATGCAAAATTTACAAATGTCACTAAATCTTTTTCATTTCTGATAAGAATATTCGTTGCTGGGAAAAAAACTAGCGTTTGCGTTTAATTTGTTAGAGTTAAAGACCATATCTCTTTTTTCTTCTTTTATGGACATATGTTAGTTACGAATTTAGAAATCAGAAACAAAGTTAAATTTGTTTAAATTAACATTTTCAAAACAATACATAGAGCTACATATTACCAAGGCGCATGCGTGTTTTGAAACATTTTTAACGTTAGATTAGTTTTTGTATGTGATTTGTTATTAGAATATTTCTATGTATATAGTAAAACCAACAATTCTTGGCAGCACTACGCATAAATGGTTAAATAATATATTCTGTTGTTTTGTTCTTCACAGAGGTCGAAGAAAACAAACACAGAATTGTCATTTGCTTCTAAATGACCCAAGTCTGAAGATATGAGATATTGAATGTAGTTGTAATCTTAAAGATTCTAATGCGCTCACTGTTAGTTTTTTTTGAGCACATGTTAAAGTTGATGTTGAAAACATTTTATTTGAAATTAATTGGTGAAGCATTTAACTCTTCGTTATTCTTCCCTTAAAATTAAATTATTATCAAAAGTTAAAAAACAAATACTTTATCTAGCTTATTAAAAAAAAAAATTATGTTTATGTAACTATTATTTCTTTCTCGATTTGTAACAATCAAATTTTTCATGCAAGGTAAATTATTAAGAAATTTGAATTACTATTAATGATAAGATGTTAAAGATAGTAGTTCTAGTAACCATATATTTTTTTAAAATAGAAATTATATGATTTTAAAAGAAAATGTTAATCGGATCAAATATTTAAAAAAATTTATTCTGATCCTCTTTTCCAGTTTTTTTGCTGATAGCTTATTTTTTAGAAAAGCATTGTTTTGCAAGTGAATATTTTGAAAGTCCTTAAATCCCAGTTTTCGCGTAACTATATAAAATTTATTTCAACAAATTTCAATCTAGAGAAGAAAAAGATTACCAATAGAAGAACAATCACAAATTTGATTCATTAAGGATGGTGATATTAAATGTAATTTAATCATACCTTTTCGCAATTACGAGTATATTAAAGGTTATTTCATAAAAAAAATTTACCTCATATAGAAATAATATGTCAAACTACAACATAAATCTATTCTATTTTCCGAACGTAACTCTAGCTCGTTTCAATCAAAAAATAGTCTGATTCTGAGTGTTTCTTCAATTATTCTTTTCAAGACTGAACGAAAAGTATATATATTTGTGTATGCCTTCTCTGACAAAATGTGAAAAGAAATTTGAAGGTTTCAATTTAAAATTATTCATTATATGTACTTTTGATAACATAATTACAAGCATTTAAAAAAAATAGAATATTTTATTGGGGTATTTCTTTTTTTTTACTGATATAATGCTCGTTTCATCCAGGAGCTGAAAAAAATTTTATTGTGGTCCACTAATATCGTGTCATTAAAACAAAAATATTGAAATTATTTTAACAATATTTGAAGTTATTTTTGAAAGCTATAAATGAATATGTGCATATTTAATTTACATTCAAATTAAATTCTTTTAAAACTCATCACTAACCGTGGGAAATAAATATGGAAAATTACACGGATATTATATAATTTTTTTTTAGAGTTTCAAATTAGATTTTACGTACATGAACTACAATATTTAGAGATAAAAGAGAGAGTGTCATTAATTTCACATTTTTTTTTTTATACATACATATATCAAATAGGAAACTAAACTGCTTTTGAAATTCGGTAATTTCGAGCTCTATAATTTTAGATGTAAAATTATACCACGTAAAAAAAGAAAAGAAAAGAAAATCCATGTTCGTAATTGATTTAGCAAATTGTCAAACATTGTGCGTGTTATTTTACCATGAGATATATTTCTTTTACATTCTTTTCTGTTAGTGTTACGATCGAAAACGTGTTTAGAATGCCATGAATTTTCGAAACCTAATGTCATTTAATTATTTGCAATTTCTTAGGAAAAAATTACAGTTTCTACTCCTAATGCATACGCAATTCTCGTTTTATTAACTGATCCTTGAAAAGTTAACTAACAAATTTATTCCCGCTGGCAAATAGCTTGTTGAGTTTAATAAAGTACTCAGATGGTTAAAATTTCATATAAAATTGTATTTTCACTGTCAGCAAGCGGAACATTTTGATATACAGAGCAAAAAGTTTTATTTGATTTTATGCTATATTTATATGATTATGAAGAATAGCTTTTTTTTCATTTCATTTTTCATGTTTGCAAATTTATTATAAATTTTTAACATAATTTTAGTTCCATTATATGTATAATGATTTTTTCTTTTCTTTTTCCCTTTCATTTTTAACAGAAATTTGATTATCCTTTGCGAAAGGGTATTGAAGATCCCAATGAAAATGACCTGATTCTGAGTTCGAAAAGCAACAAAATCTTTAAAATATCGAAGATGAAATTATAGCAGAGCAACCTCATCTTGGTTTCAAAGCGGATTATTCATATTGAAAACTTTTTCTTTCTCCTCACAATAATCGCCACCAACCAATCCAAGGGAGCATAATAGTATCCACGACTGAACTGATCCAGTAAAAGCGAGTTTTGAAAGTAAATGTTCGCCGTACGACTTCTCAAATCTCATCCCCAATATAATCCTTTAATACTCTTTTTCATGATGCGATCCATCTTCATCCACATTTTATTCACTTTTCGCCAAAAGAAAAACTAAACGGAACTTTAAAAAAAAAAATATGGCAGAAGGTTTATATTCGATAGCTATGGATTCTTAATCTCCACTTATAAAAGCGGATTTCCTCTCAAAGTTATGAAAAGTGTCTTAATAGGGTCTTTTATCTTTTCTTTTTCCGCTTTCTTTTTATCAGCCATAATAATGATGCTGCACTGTCGATGCAACAAGACTAGGACAAAAGCTTAAACTCCCAACACGTAACTTCCTCTCTTCTTTTCTCGCCTCTGAAAGTTCTTCTTTTCAAGCAAATGCCCTGCTTTCTAATCACAAAAAACTTCGATTGTGCAAGGAGATTTAAGAAGGGGTAGTTTTCATCATTTGTTCTTATTGAGAAATATTTTATTTTATTTTCATTCTCCTCTTTTCGATGTAGATTTTAAATTTATGAGATTAACCGTGGGTAGAGAGGTTTAGAGACTTCACACACACACACACACACACACACCTACTTAATCCTCATATTCCAAAATTAAACCTTCACGAAATACTGTTCTTAATTCTAATACTACATAGTTTGTTGCTCTTATACGACCAGCTAGATTCGATATGGTGTATCAGGTACCAGTAGCCTAATTTTTTGGCCTAGGTTCAGTTGTGCGCTTCATTTTTCGTTCACTTTGTATAAATTTTTTTGACTAACTTCCAATTAAGTAGAAGATTTTATTTCAAAATTTTACTTCTTAAAAATACTTTTAATTATTTAATACACTTAAATCTTTTAAAATTTTATTTTTTAATTAATATTGTTCAAGCGATTTTTTGCGTATTCTGCGGTCTAGCTCTCAAACAAAAAGTAACAAGATTATGATTCTTGCACCATTTGAGAGATCCAAGTTATTTTGAGAAAACTAAATTTACTTTGGATTGTGTAAATTAATTAGTCGATTTTTTCCAAATTTTATATTTTGTTGCTGAAAAGCATCAATTTCGGATTTCGTAAATTTTTTAGAACGTTCCATCCAAAAATCTAACGATCTAAACGACACGTATTCATTTGGTTTACAGAATGAACATTTGGGGCTCCTTTAAAAAAAGAACAAAGAGAAAATATCAGTTAGTGATTTTATGCTAAATTTTAACGGTGCAAATATTATCGAGTTAGTTTTCGTTTTTCCTTCGGCCTATGCTGTCAGGTTATTATTCTCCAAATAATTTTTTCAAAGATTGTCTTATTTGTTCACCTATTTGCATCAGAATTCATACTAAAATATTTTTACAAAATGTTAGTTAGATTTTTTTTACCTTTCTACTTTAAATATTCACCCTTGTGTAGAACGACCAACACTCCAGCTAGTATATAATATTATGCTTATTCTGCTCTTTCTCAATAGACTTTTTCTTACTTCTATATCCTGGTCAACATGTCAAGAACATGAATTTGTTTTTATTTTTATTTACATTCGAACATAAATAAAGTTCTGTTAGAATTACGAATAGTTTTTTCATTGGTCCTTTTGGTAAAGTGAAATAAAGATGGAAATGCATTTATCGAGAAAATCAGGAAAGTGGCTATATTACCTTTACTGCTCAAATTACCTGCAAAAAGTGGTATTTTATAAGATATTGAATTTTAATGCAAAAATCTAAAGATAAAACTAAAATACTTCTAAGAACTTAAAGAGGGAAAATGGTACTAACAGCCACATGTGTTTCACTTTTTTCCAACTTCATTGTAGCTCCAATATAGTTTCAGTTTGAAACAAGAATGGCTGTATTATCTTTAGGCGCCTTAGTGAAAAAAATAAATAATACGAAGAAACTTAAGTTACATAAAATGCAAGAATCAGTGATTCTTTTTAAAATTAAAATATCTTAAAGTAATCTCAAAATGAAGTACTGAAAGAAGAAAAAAAGAAAAACTAAATATATTTAACTCCTAAATGCACGTTTAAGGGAAAGTGATTTTTAAAATTTAAAAAAAATAAAAATAACAAAAAAAAAAAAAAAAAAAAGAAGAAGAAACCATCTCCCTCTTCTCCCGAATAGACTAAAAATAGAAAAAAAAAATCACAAGCGTTTATCTTAATTTTCAAAGTCTAGGAAGAATTAACTCAAACAAAAGATTTCTCTTAGTGACTGGATTACCTTTCTACTAAGAGACATTAATTTTAGCATATAATATATTTTATAGTTCTTAATGTACTAGATATTAAAACTAGTAATATTACTTTCGGTTATCGAACCTTTACTCGATATTCGACAACCACAGGTACCACAGAACAAGTTTAAAGTAAGACTCCAAGGTGTTGGGTGATCGAAGAAATAAATTAAAGACTTTCATCTTCCTCTTATAATGAGCTATTTGGTAAACAGGCGGATAAAACAAAGTTTGGAGGGTGTAATACAGAAAACGCATTGAACTCATGCATATTTTTATCATTTGGGAGGAATCCAGAAATTCAAAGTGGAGGATATTTCAAGCGTGTTAATTACTTTAGAGATCTGTATAATAAAAATTCTCTGTTGATTGTTTTATATAGCTATGAAATAAAAATACATATTTTCTTGGGCAAATGAAAGGCTCAAAAAACGACAAGTTTTAATCGTTGCATTTAATCGTTGACAAATTGTTTTTTAAATCAATTTTTAAATAAAGTAGTTTACGCTTTCTACGCCCTTTCTCATATAAAATCAATAAAGAAGCGAACAGGAGTTTTACGGGAATTTGGAGCCCATTTGGCTGATTTTTTTAAATTTCAGTTCAGCCTTGCGAATGTATTGCATATTATTAAACAATAAAACACACACGTGTACGTACAGGAAAGAGAGAGAGAGAGAGAGAGTTACTACATTGATATCAGTTATACAGTCAATTAAATATGTAAGTCAGTTTCTGTGATTTATTTTAGCTAAACAAATGAGTCTGTTCAAGGACAAAATGAATACCAACATGAAGAAAATGCATGGTCATTCAAAAGATATCAAATCAATTAAACACATTTTTCATTTATTTATAAATACCAGATAGTTTCCGAATTTAACTCCAGAGTTTAATTTGTAAAAACTAAAAATTTTAGATACAATTTTGAAAATTACAATTTTAGTCATTTTTCTTTAAAAGATATTTTTTCGTTAATGTAAAATTCAATCACAAATGTGGTTACAGTGGATATTTTTAAATACTTGACGATTATAGTATTCTGAGCGATTGGCTACAAAGCCTCCTGAACAAATATTTAAATTTTTTTATATCTATATAAATGTTGCTAAGCAATAAAAAAATTGCCGAATTACTTAATTCAAATCTAGAGGCACATAAAATTAAATCTCTTTGGAGTAAAAGCCTTCAAATATCTATAATTTATTTCACATATGTATTCCTATTGTACAAGTAAATTGTAGATGCCTTAAAAATACTTAATTTGAGTTTATTCATTAGTGTTGTTGATAGGATTGAAGCTTTCTTCACAACAATGAGTCCTCAACAACTCAATAACTTACTAAGAATGTAAACTAGTTTTTCTTTTAATTTTATTAACACTATAGTTTTTAGGCCAGTAAGATTGAACGTTATTAAAATTAATATGAATAGTATTAAAACGTTGTTAATAATGAGGTATTTTAAGTTTTTGTGATTAAAGTTCCTTGAATGCAGATTTATTTTAATTCTACTAGAGTGGTGAGGCCTATAGAATAATAAATTACGTTAAGAATTCTTTTGACAAAAAGAAATTATCTTTCCTGAATTTATATACATTAAAAAAAAACTTATATGTAATGAAGGAACCTCTATAATGTAGTCGGTATGGATTGTTAGGCATGAAATTATTAATATTTAAAAATAAAGATGCCATTAATATTTCTTTGATTCCAGGTAAAAATTATGTTATATCTGGAATTACATAAGAATACCCAACGAAAAACCAGAATCAAGTAACCAAGAAAAATGTTTGCTAACATCGTATCATTCACAGTGTATAAATACAATAACTTAATTTCGCCAATATGCTCTCAGCCCATGATATTATACAATAATCCCGCTTAAAAACGTTTTTCTTTCATCTGTTTGGAAGACACAGAATTTGAAAAGTATGAACAGAAACTGATTATTGTATTTTATTAATCTTGTTGGGTAGGAAAATATTAAATTCTTTTCCTTATTTGTAATAATTCCTGGACCTGGCGTGTTCTAAAATCGTTGACCTTTTTGAGTCGATTTGCAGCCAGTACCTCTTCGAATTGAGTGTTTCGTAAGGTTAGGAAATCTCGTAACGCTTTAGTCCTAGGGCGTTCCATCCTATACGCTGCATTCTCAAATTCAGGTTCAAGTTCGATATAAAAGTGGAGAGGGCAGCTGGGTCTCCTCTCCGGACACCGGCGTTTTTTCCTAGTGATGTTTTCGTAAGCAATCTTTTTTTTTCATCCATTTATCACACGGTCCAATGAGGATTCATTTCTGTTCCGAGCAAGCAGAGATGTGTATATATGACGATTCAATGAAGCAAATGTTTCTCGCTTAACTCACCAGGCACCTATCTGGAATATTTATACACCAGTCCTAGTTTCCGAATATGGCCTGAAATAATTTGTTGAATCGAGTAAGTTTATCGGATAGAACTTTCCGTTTCACCTAACCTACAAACGCAATAATTGATTTGCTTTGATCACGTGACAAAATCCCTTTTAAAAACAGTTTTCTTCCATCTATCCAGCACAGAATATAGTGAATGAACATATTATTATTTGGCATCGTATATCAACTATCTTTTTGGCAAAGAGCGTATTCCATTTGGCCCTCGTCGGAATAATACGCAATAGCCGCATTCCATTAGGCTATCAATCGGCTATTATTCTTTTTCATCTTGAGGTGTTTGCAATAAATTCTGAATAAAGTCATCCTCTGAAATAAGTTTCACTTACCATTCTTCTGATGAGGCAATTGTGTGAATAGAAGTAACATATACAGAAGGGAAAGAAAAACTTATAAAATACAACTGTGCTTAAGTTCATTTCAAATCATTGTATTGCAACAGAAAAAACAATGTACATATCGGAGTGCAGGTATCTTCGAAATCAAGGTTTCTGAGCAAGGCTGTCCCTTGTGTAAATCTTTAAAAGTTCGTATCTAGACAGTACAGCCATAGATTTCATGAACAAGCCACGGTGTGTTTTCGAAAGAGAGGTTGGAATATCTCTAGGTATTTACTCTGATCCGTAAGTACTCCATGCAGGAATTCTGACTATTGTGAAATATAGGATAGAAATCCTTGTTCCGTATGTTGCATCATTTGCTGATGTTGATGAATTAATCGCAGTGGATGATAATACCCGATATATCCAAACTAGGTTTATTGACAAATATATTGATTATTAAGGTTCAGAATGGATTGGACAACCAGCTCGATCTTTGGAACCTTAATCCGATATAATTTCTTTAGACCAACTCCACAGTCGGGCAGCTGCCTTAAATCCTTCCCGAGGTCATTAAATAAGCTGTAATAAGTGTTGCTTTATATATATGAATGTTGATTTCTATTCAATTTTTAACAACTTCATCGACAGATTGGAAAGTCCATACCGTAAATGCCTTATAAATAGAGGTTAAAATTTTCCTTATTAAAACTAATTAATTTAATTTTTTTTTATCAAAGAGTGAGATTTTTCAAAAATGGTGAATCTATATTTGTAAATCAAGCTTGATGTTAAAATTATGTGAAATTCAATAAACATATGTTTGAAACACAATTTTTTTCGAATTTCTCGGATTTTTGTGGTTTATTTGTTTTAAATCTAGACGAAATACTCTAGTTATACATTAAGTATAGGAAGCATTTGAAGTTTCTTCTGTTTTCCCTGACATATTTTTGATTTTAACAAAACATTTCAAAAATATGTCAGGGAAAAAATATTTTATTTTTTTTATAATTCTCAGAAAGATATTTATTGGTTTTTGGAGAGTATTCATAAGGTATAAGAACAGATTATTATCAATTTCCAGAATGTATTTCAATCGTGACTGAAATTCTAATCTCAATTTCTAATTCACTTAATACTCTCCTATAAATAAGAATTTTATAGATTATTCCAAAAAAAAAAAAAAAAAAACATTTAGTTCTGTACTCATATGTATTGAAAATTCAGTGTGATAGGAATCAATATTACGATATATTGAGCTGTATCACTCGTACAAGTAACTCTTGATATATTTTAGAAAGGAAAACTCGTGATCTACCGAACTGCTCTTATAAAATAAAAACAATAAGTTGATTTTTTTCATGCAAATTTACAAATGCCACTAAATCTTTTCATGCTCTCTGATAAGAATACTCTGCTTTCAAGGGGAAAAAAAACTAGCGTTTGCGTTTTAATTTGTTAGAGTTAAAGGACCACATATTCCCTTTTTCTTCTTTTATGTGACATAAGGCTAGTTACGAATGAAATCAGAAACAAAGTTAAATTTGTTTAAAACGCAATATTTCAAAACAGTCATTAGAGCTACATATTAGTACTAAGGCGCATGCGGTTTTGGAAACATTTTTTAACGTTAGATTTACGTTTTTTATGTGATTTGTTAGAATATTTCTATGTATATAGTAAAACCAACAATTCTGGCACTACGCAATGGGTTAGAAATAATATATTCTGTTGTTTTGTTCTCTGGCCAGAGGCCGAAGAAAACAACACAGAAATTGTCATTTGTTTAAACACCTGTTCATATGAGATATTGAAATGTAGTTGTAATCTTAAAGATCTCTAATGCGCTCACTGTTTTGCTTGAGCACATGTTGTTTTGGATGTTGAAAAATATTTATTTGTTACCACAAAATTAATTGCGAAGCATTTAACCCTTCGTTATTCCCTAAAATTAAATTTTCATATCAAAGTTAAAAACAAATAACTTTTTTAATTCAGCTTTATTAAAAAAATTATGTTTATGTAAATTCATATTTTCTCGGATTTAAAATAATCAAATTTTCATGCAAGCAAATTATTAAGAAATTTGGAATTAATATTAATGATAAGATGTTAAAGATATTAGTGTCTCTAGCAACGAATATTTTAAAAATAGAAATATATGATTTTAAAAAGAAAATGTTAATCGGATCAGTATTATTTTAAAAAAATTCTATTCTGATCCTCTTTTCCCCAGCTTTTGCTGATAGCTTATTTTTAGAAAAGCATTGTTTTGCAAAGTGAATATTTTTAAAGTCTTAAATCCCTAGTTTCGCAACTTATATATAAAAATTTATTCTTAACAAATTTCAATCTAGAGAGTGAAAAAAGATTACCAATAGAAGAATCACAAATTTGATTCATTAAGATGGTGATATTAAATGTAATTTAATCATACCTTTTCGCAATTTACGAGTATTAAAGGTTATTTCATAAAAAAATTTACCTCATATAGAAATATGTGTCAAACTACACATAAACGCATTCTATTTTCCGAACAAAATCTGTAGCTCGTTTCAATCAAAATATCTGGATTCTGAAAAGGCTTCTTCAATATTCTTTTCAAGACTGAACGAAAAGTATATTTGTGTAGCGCCTTCTCTGACAAAATGTGAAAAGAAATTTGAAGGCTTCAATTTAAAATTATTCATTATATGTACTTTTGATAACATAATTACAAGGAATTTAAAAATAGAATATTTTATTAAATATTTCTTTTTTTTTTACTTGATATAATGCTTCGTTTCATCCAGGGAGCTGAAAAATTTTATTGTAACTAATTAATATCGTGTCATTAAAACAAAATATTGAAATTACTTTTAACAATATTTGAAGTTATTTTGAAAGCTATAAATGAATATGTGCATATTTAATTCTATATTAATTCAAATTAAATTCTTTTAAAACTCACGAACCGTGGGAAATAAATATGGAAAAATTACACGGATATTAATTATACTCTTTTTTTTTAGAGTTTCTAAATTAGACGCATGTAATATTAATCATACAATATTTAGAGATAAAGAGAGTTAAAAATATTATCTTCTGGCATTTTTTTTATACATAACACAAATAGGAAACTAAACTGCTTTGAAATTTGGTAATTTCTGAGCTCTATAATTAGATGTAAAATTATACCACGTAAAAAAAGAAAAGAAAAGAAAAATCATGTTCGTAATTGATTTAGCAAATTGTCAAACATTGTGCAGTTATTTTACTACGAGATATATTTCTTTTACATTCTTTTCATGTTACGATCGAAACAACGCTGAATGCCATGAATTTCGAAACTTAATGTCATTTAATTATTTGCAATTTCTTAGGTCAAAAAATTACAGTTTAATTTAATGCATAATAAATTCTCTTTGTTTTATTAACTGATCCTTGAAAAGTTAACAAATTTATCTCGCTATGTAAAATAGCTTGTTGAGTTTAATTATAAAGTACCTTAGATGGTTAAAAAATTTCATATAAAATTTACTTTCACTGTCAAAGTGCTTTTACTTGATATACAGAGCAAAAAGTTTTATTTGATTTTATGCTATATTTGCTATATTTTGCGAAGAATATTTTTTTTCATTTCATTTTTTTCATGTTTGCAAATTTATTATAAACTTCTTTAACATAATTTTTTAGTTCCATTTATGTATAATGATTTTTCTTCTTTCCCTTTTCATTTCTTTAACAGAAATTTGATTACATCCTTTTGCGAAAGGGTATTGAAGATCCAATGAAAATGACCTGATTCTGAAGTCAGTAGCAACAAAATCTTTAAAACACCAGTGATGAAATTTATAGCAGAGCAACCTCATCTTAGTTTTAAAAGCGGATTATCTACATTGAAAAACTTTTCTTTCTCCTCACAATTAACGCTACAGGAATTTCATCCAACCTAATCCAAGGGAGCATAAATAGTATCCACGGACTGAATCCGATCCAGTAAAAGCGAGCTCTTTGTTAAATGTTCGCCGTAATGACTTCAAACTCGATAAATCTCATCCCCAATATAATCCTTGTACTCTTTCTTTTCACTTTGATGCGATCCACTTCTCCATCCATTTTATTCCACTTTTCGCCAAAAGGAAAATCAAACGGAACTTTAAAAAAAAAAAAAAAAGGTAAAGTTTATGGCAGCAAGGTTTATATCTGAGAAGCTATGGATTCTTAATCCTCCATTCTATAAAAGCGGGATTTCCTCTCTCAAAGTTATGAAAAGGTTCGAATAGGTCTTTTTATCTTTTCTTTTTCCATAGCTTTCTTTGGTCGTTTTCAATAATGATGCTGCACTGTCGATGCAAATAAGACTAGACAAAAAAGCCATTTTAAACTCAACACACGTAACTTCCTCTTCTTTTCTCGCCTCGAAAAAGTTTTTCAAGCAAATGCCCCCAAGCTGCGTTTAACAAAAACTTTCTTCGGATTGTGCAAGTGGAGCGATTTAAGTGAAGGGGTAGTTTTCTCACAGATCATTTGCTCTTATTGGAGAAATATTTTATTTATTTACTCTCCCCCTTTTCGATAACGGATTTTTAAATTTATGAGATTAACTCGTGGGTAGAGGTTTAGAGACCATTCGCAGTTTTAATAACATAGAGCATTAAATACATTTAGTTTTAGTCATCAAATGCTTCTCTCCTTTAGGTTTTTAATGTTTTGATCATATTCTTTTGTATTTAAAAGCAGAAGTTACAGTTAAACATAGAGGATCTATTTCACAGCTAAATCTTTCCGGTACGATTTCCTTTAATACCGTGTATTTAAAAAAGATGCTTACAAATAGTTCAATTTTAGATTTTGTATCACGATTTCTAACTTCAGAAAAAATAAAAAGGATGATTACTTTCATTTACGTTCATAATTCCATTTGTAATTATAATTTATATGCACATTTTATAATTAATTTCCCACGCACAGATACTTACACCAAAATTAATTTAAATTCATATCCTTAATGAATTATCATTATATAGTTAACAGTTAATTTAATTATTTAAATTATTTGAATATTTTCAAAATCGGAGTAAAATGAATCACCTTTTTAAGAATTATAAGCAATAATGTATGAATAATCAAGAATCAATAGTAATAAATTGCTGATATTATAATTTCCATCTAATCTGTCAGGAAATATGCATGCAAAAATCAACTGCAAACTTTCAACAAACACAGTTTATTGTCCATCTAATTTCTTTCTTCTTAGGTATCATCACATTTCTCCGGATTTCAAATTAAAATTTCAAATTATGATTGGACAGTTTTGATTAATCATACTTTAATTCAAATATTTATGTTTTTAAAATTATATATTGTTTAATAATATAATGTTATTTAAACTGAAATATTTGATTCTGTACTAAACATGTATTGTGCTATATTTTGGAATATTCTATTTGCGAATTTTGAAAGCGTCATATGGTATTATTTATAGATTATACTAACAAAAGTTTGCAAATTCATTGATTAAGATATATATTTATTTTCAAGTATTGCTTTGAAAATCGTATCACACAAATATTTTGCATGCGAGTTTGATTTTACCAATTTCAAAGCACAGGATACATATCATTCAAGAAGTATTTCCCAGACACTTATTTGTATTCTTAACCTATTGAAATGAACTTATAATAAAGAAATTGGGAAATTTGATGCTTAATGGAATGATGATTAATAGGTTAATAAATTGCAAAACAAATGACTTGTATTTTCTGCTCCACTCCACTGTTAAACAGCCAGAAAATTGTGATTGAATTCCCTCCATATCATTATGAATAAATATGATGACAAAGAATAAAAAATTTCTTTAAAAAACCTTAATAAATAATTAGGAAATATATCAATAGATATTATCCTCGTGTTAAGTAAATATGTAGAATAAATTTGATATACACCTTCTGCGGCATTTTCCTAATTCAATTACTCTTTAAAATTTCTTATATATCTTCTTCGAGATTTTTTTTTCTTATTCAGTTTCTCTTTAAATTTTCATATATACCGCCTTCGGCCTCGATCTCTCACTCTTTCTTATCCAATCACTCTTTAAAATTTCATTTTTAACGCACTTTTACTCGTTTAGAATACTTTATACAGTGAAGAGTAATGTATTTTGTGTTGTTTGCTCACTTATGATACAAAATATTACTAATATATATAAATAGACGAAAACTTCAAAGCCTTTTAAACGAGATTCAATAAATGCAAAGGAAAAGTAGAAGCGAAGGTACTATTAATATTGTTGATGGTTAAGATTCTTGTAGAATAAGAAAAATATTGATAAAAAGTGAAACAGAATAATATTTTGTAAAAATACTGATTATTACAGATGATTTTGTTGGTTTCTGTGGTGTTCTGAATATAATTAGAATCTATTTTAACTTGTTCAGTGCAGGAATGAAAGGAAGCAGATTAGCAATAAAATAATAAAAATGTAAAATCACTATCAGTAAAAAGCATATATTATGAGAATATAAATCGATTTTCTTTGACTGAAATATTGTGAGCAGCAAAGGAAAAAATAATGACAATAATACTTCCTTTAAATAAAGTAGGAGTGCTTATGATTCTAAAATCTTGTGTTTTCTTTTTCAAATTTTTTTTAAATTAGCTGAAAATGTTTGAAAAAAAAAAGGACTTTAATAATAACAGATAAATTCTTTTAATAAATAATACTAACGATAGAATTCGATAGAAAGTTAAAGTCTTAGAACTAAATAAAAATTACAGACTTAAAGTAGATTTTAGGGAAAAAATGCTATCTCTCTATTAATGAAATTTCAAGTAAGTTCGCTTAAAATTACAGCTTTTCTCGGGAATATTTTAATGCATCTTATATTCGCTCTTCTAATTAAATTTTAAAAGGTCCGAACATTTCTTTAATTCTTAAGTGCTTTCTTATTTTAAATGTAAATTGAATAAAAATTTTAGAACGTTTTAAATGTTATTCTTAAGGTATGAAGGTTCCGAAGGAAATTTTCTATTATTAATATTTTCTTTGATTTAATACGCAATAAAGGATTTTAAAGTCCCACAAATGCAGCAATTGCAAATACTTCTTTGATCATTTTAATAATAAATGCGAAATACGGAATTATGTCAATTCATATTAAGTTAGTATTACGCTCCTATTTTAATAAACGACTCTTATTTAGAATGTAAATTAAGAGACTAAGAATTTATTAAAGATCCATACAATGTATGTAAAGATTTTTTGTAAGAAGCTAAAATTTTTTAAATTTATTTTTACTGCTTTAATGTTTTCATTAATACTGTATTTCAGGGATATTAAAATGTTTTCCCTTCAATTGTTAGTGAAGGTTGCCATTATTTAAAAGCCACTTTTTTGTAGTTTACACGCATTGAATGAACTCGAAGTCGGAATATTACATCAGAGAGAGAGAGAGAGAGGCATTATTTTTCATTCATTTCGATATTAATTGAGAATTTAAATTAAGATTAAGGTAATTTAATTTTCTATTTTTTCAATCAAATTCAGATGTACTATTTTATTTATCTTTTGATACTGAAATAACAAATTTAAAAAAGAACATAAACAGTGAAGCAGACACAAGTAAGGGAAAAAAATAATGCTAAATAACCTTCTCTTTTTGAAGATTTTAATCGAAATTTCTCATATGAGACGGAATACATAATATTAAAGAGATGAACAAAAATTAAAACTAGAAGGTGAAATAAAAGAATTCTAAATGAGTTAAAATTTAAAATGTTAGGCAAAAATTATTAAATAAATGTTAAATATTTTTTTAATATAATTTTAAAAAATTGTATTAATAAAACAGTTATGGTCAAGCTAGATCACTCTTCTGAGATCCCGAGTCTCCAGATGGTTTTTAAAAATGTAAATTGTAACAAAAAATAAAAATTTAAATATTATTTTTAGAAAAAATGGATTAATTTAAAAAAATAATTTTCATTCTTTTGGCTTAATTGAATTTTTTTATTACACTAGATAGGAATAAAATCTTTCTGCGTATTGGCACCGTAATTATTAGTTTTTTTCAAAAATAGTAACAGATATTTTGTGATGTTAAATCTTATAAAGTATCCTCAACAAAATAATTTTCTTAATAAGAATTAAAAAAATTAAATGTTCGGAATATTGAAAATAATTATTCTTGAAATCACGCTGTAAAGATTCATGGCAATTATTTTGTTTTTGATTAAATGCATTGACAATTTTTTCTTGCAGTGAATTTTCTTATATGTTTTCTCATATACAAAAATCATTCAAGACATTCTAATCACATATAGTTGTTACATTTAATATTTTTAATCATAAGAAGTGACTGGTAGATTTCTAAAAATGATTTAGGGGAACAATATGCTACACAGTATTCTTAAATATGTATTTTTCATTGAAATATTATTTTTCAAATTTAAGAATTTGATCGATTCTTCTACAACTTTATTCGGATTCAAATATATTGTAAATAAATGTCAAGTATATACTGGTATTTTATTTCCCAATATTGGGACAACCAAAAGTTATAGAAATGAGAATTTCACTTCATACGTATAAAAATAAGTTATAAAAGGGATTAATGTTAGCAGTTTAGTATTTTGTTTTGTTTTCGCAAATTTTCTAGAAGCTTTTCAATAACTATTTTGAATTTTCCATAGTCTGTTCGAAAAGAACTTGTTTAAACAAATTTTCTTAAAGATAGATTAAGACATTAAAGATTAATGCAGATTTCTTTCCATGGTTTGATTATTCTCGCGTTTTCTTGACAGTGTTAATTAAAAGTTTCATTTGATCACTTTTTGTAATTGCACGAAGCCTTCAAAATAGTGTCAAAATATTTGTACTTTGCAATTCCATTTTAGTTAAAAAAAAATTATACAGAAGAACTTGATTATGCAGCTCATAAGTTAAAGTCATTTTTTAAAAACTAAATAATAAATACTTGGAAAGCTTTAAGAAGTTTTCTCCAATTTATCAACATAAAATAATTTTGGTTTTTTAAATACAATTTTAGAAACTTCAAAGAAACCAAACAGGATCTAAATAGACTTCAATCTAAAACTCCTACAATAGATTATAAGACATGAGTATAATTTTCTTCACATGAGTAAAATTTAACGTATATGAAAATATTGTTTTAATTAACTATATAAACGAACATTATGAGTATTAATTACATCTATAAAAATTCAAATTAAAAGCAATTATACTTAGATAATATAAAGCAGAGTAAGTTTATTCGAGATTTTAAGTGAGTTTAAGCTTAATTAGATTTTTATACAATTCTAAATTATACCAATAAATCCATTATAATACATGTTGTCTTATCTTAGAAAAAAAATTCAAAAATCAGTGAAAGAAATGATTAAGAAACAGTTCCTTAATTTAGGATGTAAGAGAAAACTTTTTTCCCCATGGAGAAATTTAAAAGAGGGTAGTTTTCCTAAAAAAAGATATTTTAAAAAAGATATACTCAAATTCTGTTGCTACATGACCTATTTAAGAGTTTTCTATTGATATCTATTCAAATAAAAAATTAATACCCTTTTTGAATAATTGTAAAGTGTATTTGAATTATTTTCTCTCTTTTTGGAAAGTTATTAAAATTACATGTGAAGAGGTAAAGAGAATATATTATTCATTTGTAGTTTGTTGGATTCATTAAATGAATCCTAAAAACTTACATTTGCAGTGGTTATTGAAGTTCAACTTTAAATTTTATCTTTAAATTCCTTATTCAGAATGTTAATGTCCAAAAATTAAAAAATATCTGCGAGAAAATCGTTTATGGCTCTCATAAACTACTATTTCGGTAGTAATAAAACGTATGTATACTGCTGTTTGTAGAAAATGCAACACCATGAAAGAATCATCAGAATCAAATGAAATTTAATGCAGAAACGACTTGTACTGATACAAATAAATGATGAAATTTTCAAAACAAAAGAAACAAATTAAGCGTCCGAAATCAGTATTTGGTGCAGCCACCATGCGCTGCAATAAGTGCTGCTATACGACGTGGCATGGAGTCAAACAGATGTTGAATATCTGCTTGAGGAAGAGAATTCCATATCGCTTGTATGCGCAACCAAAGTTCGTCTTTGGAAACTGCAGGACGCGGATCACGAGCGAGACGCCGACCAACCATATCCCACACGTGCTCAATAGGCGACATATCCGGTGAATAAGCAGGCCAAGGAAGAAGTTGCATGCGTTGTGCTGAACAGAAGTCTCGAACAGTCCGCGCAACATGTGGGCGTGCATTATCCTGCTGAAAGATAGCTCCAGGGATGCCTTGAAGGAAAGGAACGACTTCGGGCTGTAGCACTTCACGGACGTACCTGTTGCTATTGAGATTACCCTCAATTCGTATCAAATTGGATCGTCCATGATACGAAATCGCACCCCAGACCATAACTCCGGGTGTTCGACCACTATGTCGTTCAATAATACACTCAGGAAGGCAGCGTTGACCGGCATAACGTCTAACACGAACACGGCCATCATGGGTCCACATATTGAAGCGTGATTCATCTGAAAAGACAACTTGGTGTCAATCAGCTCGCCTGCCTCTGTGCTCAAGAGCCCACTGCCGACGCAGCCGTCGATGATTCGCCGTGAGGGGAATCCTGTATAAAGGCACCCTTGCACGCAATCCACGGCGCAGCAGACGACGACGAATTGACGAAGCCGACAATTGTACACCTGTAGCAGTAGACCAACGTGCTGCCAGCTGCCTGGAGGAAGCTGTGCGATCATTCACCGCCATGCGGAGCAGGTGTCGATCATCGCGCTCTGACGTCACTTTCTGTCGTCCAGTGCCTGTTTTTCGAGTTGTTCGGTGCTCGTCGGTCCACTGCTTCCAAACTCGCATCACTGTGGAACTGTTCCGCTGCATACGAGCTGCTATTGCGCGATAGGAAAATCCTCCTTCTCGAAGGCCGATTATCCTCCCTCGTTCAAACTCCGTAAGTTGCTTGAATTTCTTATTCTTCCGTCGTGGAGGCATACTCAGGTCTCACTAAACGTTTGCCACTAACAAATAATCATAGACTTTTTTCAACGTCCCGCTACAGCACTTTATTTATACGCTTTCAGCATCAATTCAGAGGGCGCTGCGCGCGCCGCGCACGCGCGATGGCTCTGAAACTTTATTAATTTGCATAATATCCTATAATTGACATTTGCTGCGAATTTCATTTGATTCTGATGATTCCTTCATGGTGTTGCATTTTCTACAAACAGCAGTTTACTTTTAATCGATTGTTATCAATTTTTTAACTCTTTAATGAGTTAAACAATAACAATCGTTTTTAAAAGTATATGATTCAGTATCCTGATTACTAAATATTTAACATGAAAAGGATGAAATATTCAGTAGAAAATTATTTCAGTTCGCTCGACTTCCGTTATGAAAAAGTCAGATAGTAAATGTTTTTAGTTAAGATAATTTTTACTGAATTAAAAAAGACAAATCACATTTCATAACACTTTTAAGATAAACGAATGCTCCACAATGTATCAAAATCTTAATTTTATTTCCCTTTAGAGGGAAGCATATTACTCGTTTATGTTTGAATCCATACTGTCTTCAGTATACAGTTTTGTTGCATTTTAATAAAAAATAATAATAAAATTATTATTATTATATACAAGGAATAAAAAAACTAGTATAACAAACATATAATAATATATAAGTCGGGAAAAAATTTCTTTCAGAGGAAACTTTGCTTATTTGAACATTTCTAAATTTAAAGAATATAGTATAATAAACGAATCCGAGAGTTATAATCACTTGAATTTACATTTATGGTCGAGTTTTTATCTGTCAAAAAGATTACTAAAGTTTATTCTTATCCCTTACCATCAGGCGAAAAAACATTTTTTATTGAAAAATCTTTTTAACTGCATGTATCTTAAGATATCAATTCCACAGAATTTTTAGTATCGTCATCACTTAACTGAATTTCACACTCAAAAGACCCAACACTATTACGATTGCTTATGTTATTCTTGAGTTGGATTCCCCTTTAATTTTTTATATTTAATGACGTCATTTTCAATGGAGAAAAGGGTCTGGTCCTATAAAAAAACGGATGAAAAAGCCCAGTGACATTCTTCCCAAGTGTTGGACGATAAAGAAGCTCAAAACAATCAGCGAGAGGAAGAAACCCTGATGTAGTTAGTCGAGAGGACCCCACCATCTGCTAAAACAACGAGAGGGAACAATGCAATAACATTTTGACTCCTTTTCCTAGAACAAAATCAGGTATTACGGAATTGCATTTCTTCCTCTACTTTCCCAAACGTACTTTCCAACACCTGGGGTGCGATGGAGACGCTCTTAGAATGAATCACTGAAATATCCTACTCTCTCGCTTCTTCAATAGAAATAAGTCTTAGCATTGTTGCAGCAATGAAGGCAATTTGGTGCCACAACGATTGGAGGAATAAATCGACGACTGAGTGTAGTGGACAACGACCAATCAGTCATGGATGGTTTATAAGTAATAAGATACTTTTTCTTCTTATTTTAAAGTAATTGATCGATAAAGCTAATGTTCTTTCTTGTGGAGTTTGTGCATTTTAAATAAGTGATGGAGTTCTTTATTTTAGGTAATGTGTTACATTATACATTGTTCAAAAATCAGTATTAAAACCTTTTTCAAATTTTCTTTTTATAATTTTATTGTAAAATTAAGCCTTTAAAATCAGATGTTTTCTCTAGTCATTGTGCGGTCCATAGTAGTAAATTCGTAAAAAGTTTACTATCTAGAGTGAAATATTAAACGTATCATTACAATTGGCAATTCTTTATTTTTAGAATGTTTGGAGTTTTAAAAGAGCTTTTCTGCTATTATTTCATCAGATTTATTATATTCAGTATACAGTACATTAGGTGCCATTCAAATCTATCTCCTCATATTTGGAAAGTGAAATAGGCAGTTAAAATGAATTTTATAAAATCGCTTATCATAGGAAGTAGGAAAAAAATTGACTTCTTTGCTCATTTCCTCAAAATATTCGTGACTATTTTAAAGATTTATTTCATCATTATTTCAATTTACTTCATTCAATTATCCGATGAAAGTATGTTTCATAAAAAAAATAATGTATTGAAGAAATAATTATAAGTTACGAAAGTACTATATAAAACATAATTCATGTATTCTATAAATTTTAAAACCTTAGAAATAGTAGCATCAATTCAGTAACTGTGTGAAACATCGAAAGTCGAATTTTCAAAACATCGAAAATTTATATTCTCAAGCATAAATTCATAAATTTTTAAGTATTCAATTCTTTCTTTTCTTTTTTTCTTATTTTATTCACTATCCTGGTAGGTTAATATTCTACAAAGCTCATCCTCTTGCACAGTTTTTTTGGGTTACTGTCAGATTAACAGTGGACTCCAATATCATCCCATTGACTGAAATATTGAAATCACAAAAACTAAAAATTTCTCTCTCTTCTTTTATACTTTAACTTTTACTTAAAGTTCTTATTACCTTTCCCCTTTCGCTAGACTACTACTTTTCACTTTTCTATTGTAACTTAAACTTCTAATTATTACTTTAACCTTTTACCTTTACATAATTCATAATCACATCACTTTGTTTCTTACTAAGTCAATTCTTACTTTAGCTTTCATAGCTATTAACTTACTTTATTTTCACTTGAACTTCATATGAGATCTAACATACTTTTTAGCAAGATTAACAGCTTCGTTTATTCATTCAAATTACGGTTCCTTTTGCTTTACCTTGGTGATCAGTACAGATTAAATTTAGCACTCAATGACTCCACAATACATTTAATAGCAGTTACTTTCGCGCATCCTGGGTGATTGGTGCAGATTACGGTTAGAACTCGATCACCTGCGAATCACAACTTTTTCGAGTGTCAACTCACTTACGTACATGTGTCCGCTCCGCTCGGAGTTTCGTCTGATCTGATCTGAGAGGATTGTGCAACATCTTACACTCATCCCTTTACAGAAAAAAAACCCCTTCCTCTCTAGGAGGGCTTTAAGTACGGGGGATAACACACCCAACCATGTTTTCAAAAAAGTAAGTTTTTCAATTTTTTTTAAAAATTAGACGCATTGGAATTATAGTGAAACTCGTATCATTGAAAATTTGCCTGATTAATTCATTAGTCTTTTATTTTGTTTATTTTCTTCTTCATTGATAAAATGCTATTCCCCCCCACCAATTATTTAACTATTTTTTCTGATTATTCTTCGGATGATACAAATTTATTTCATGTATCATTTCCATCTGTTAATTTAAATATTTTTTTATCTAATATTTTTGAGCTATTCCTTTTTTAAGCAGTTATTCTTGTAAGTCTTTAATTTCTGCTAATTTTGAGAAAATATTAATTGACTATTTCTTCGGTAAATTATCAATTTTACTGATATTTTTTTTATAATAAAAGATCTTATGGTTGCTCTTGTTTTTATATTTCTTTAATTCTGTTATTTTACGTTAATAATTCAGACAATATTCAAGAAATCAAAATTACACTCTATAAAAAAAAATGACACACCAAGGAGTTGCCCGTTTTTAATGAAATTTCGCATGCAAAGACTTTTGGACCAAACATGCAAATGATTAAAATTTGGTTCCCATTTGGTGTTAATGAATGAATAACAGGAGCTACAGAGCATCGGAAGTGCTCACTCACCAGGTGTATATAAGAAGCGATTCTCAATTTGATGGTCAAATTTTCTGTTGCATTGCGATTTAGGATACCTTTCAACGACTGAAAAAAATACCTCGCCACAGGATTTGAACTCATTACGAGCAACTGTGAGATTTTGAAAGAGGTCGTATCATTGTATTGAAAAAGGCAGGTTGAGCAAATCGGAGAATCGCTCGTCATATGGGTCAAAGCGATGCGGCGATTAGAACATGCTGGCAAGAATAAGTTGCAATGGCAGATTTCAGTGTCATGATAGTAGCTGTCGACCATCGGGAGGACAGAGTGATTGTCAGATCAGCTGTCACAGCACCTGATTCATGGTTATCAACCATCAAACATGCGACCCGCATACGAGTGTCCACCATGACCATTCATAGACGGCCGATAGAGCGAAATCTACGCTCGTACCAACTGCTCCGCTACCTGGCCACTCACGCCTGCGCACTGTCGAGTCAAATTACAGTGGTGCTTGGCTCGATCAGGTTGGAATGACGCTGACTGGAGACGTATAATGTTTGGAGACAAATACCGCTTCCAACTGTGTCCTAACGATCTTCGAAGACGTGTCTGGAGACGCCCAGGGCAGCGTGCCGATCCTGCTTTCACTATTGCACATCACACAGACCCACAACCAGGAGTTATGGTCTGAAGTGCCATTTTCCTCAATAACCGGATTCTTTTGGTTGTTATTAGAGGAACACTTACAGCACAGCAGTACGTCGACGACATTCTGAAACCTGTTTATCTACGTTCCTTTTTCAGTACCCTGGTTTTATTTTTCAGCAAAATAATGCTAGACCATAAACGGCGCATGTTGTTATGAACTGTCTTACAGCTTGTCAGATCTCTCTTCAATCGAGCATGTCTGGGATATGATGGGAAGGCGCTTGCATCTACCAGGGAATGTTGATGACCTAGCCCGACAATTGGAGAAAATTTGGCAAGACATACCGCCGGAGACCATCATGAAGCTTTATCACTCTATGCCATGTCGTGTAGCAGCTTGTATCCAGGCTATAGGTGAGTCAATATCTTATTGAGCTCGTTACTTTATAACTATGTAACTCTGAAATAAATCATTAAATTTTTCTGAGATTTTAAGCAATTTCTATTCTGTACATAATTTTCCTATCCGCCAATTTTTGTCTCCATCGGGCAACTCCTGCTTGGGGCATCGTTTCTTTTTGTTGCAGAGTGTATATAACAACACATTTTCTTAATCAGTATCAATAAATAATAGTTTTTGCTTAATTATATGATTAATGCATTAATGCATACTTACAGTTTATTAAAGCTAAATAAATGTTCTTCAAACGTCAAATAATTCATTTACTCATTAAATAGATTAGTTCATTTACTCATTAATAGATTAGTTCATTTACTCATAAGGAAAATGTTACTCAGAGGGCTTCAGTAAATCTTTTATTATAGGGCTCTTTTACCAACGAAACTAGCCGTATGAACGACATGTTCTAAATTGATACAGAAAAGTTATAAAATCTTCCGCTACACCTCCAATAATTTCTAAGTATTCTGCAGCCAGTAAATAGTATGTAATGATTACATGAAAACAGTAAAAAAAAAAGTCCTTTTTTAAAGTTATGCGTATTACCTTGAAACTCGTTAAATCTAGTCTCGATATAGCCCTCGTTTCTTTTCTCTTCAATTTGATGCGATCTACATCTCCTTCCATTTAGCACCACTTACGCCAAAACAAAAATGAAAAAGATATCCAAAAAGTAGATAGGCAGGTGTATATCCACAAAGCTATAGATTCTTAATCCCCTATTTTACAAAAACAGGAATTCTATTTTCAAAATTTTGAAAAGATACGCAGAGACCCTTCTCCCCCTTTCCCCTACCTTAACAGTTTTCAGTAATGATACTGCGCTTTCGATGCTAATAAGACAAGCAAGAACTTTCATTTTAAAACCAAGGAACGTAAAATTTTCTTCCTTTCGCTTCCTAGAGGTTTTCCGAGGAGATGCCTCAGTTCTGTGTTTAGCACAAACTTTCTTCGAATAGTATGCAAATTAAGCGTTTAGGAAACGGATGGCTTTCTCTCAGATTATTAACATGTATTGGAGAAATATTTTATTTATTTAGTTTTAGATTTTTTGAAAAATGGTTTTTAAAGTTATGTGATTTTCTCGTATTTAGAGGCCTACATAAATTTAAATGGAATCATTCTTTGTCACTGATACAAACCATATAATGTATGTTAAGTATTATTTCGAAATTTATAAATTTTATTTTCTGATATTTCTCTTTCTGTATTACGATGTTTTGATAATTTTATTTATAAGTGAAACGCCAAATTTATATTTAGAAAGGAGAGAGTTAAATCCCCTGGCGTTCTGAAATTCATGTATTTTAAATAAAATGTGGGAGGAGATAGTTAATGATATTAACTTATATCAGTTATATATATTTGTAATGTAAAAAGAAAGTTTTTTTTTAAAAAAAATATTAGAGAAATTAAAGACTTATTTTAACTTTAAAGATTTGCGGAAACATGCATCTAATATACGCTTTTCCAATTTATTTCACAATTCCCATTAGTTATAACTTTATTTATGTCAAGGATCTATTAATTAAATCTTTAAATAGAAGGTATAATTTTACACTGTTAATTTTTTTAACTTAAAATAAATTAAAAGCTATAAGAAAAATAAGAAATGCGAAATTGATAAATATCAGGCAGCTATCAGATGCAATAAAGACAAAAACTAAAATATATTCTTTTAATTTCACTATTTATGTATCAATGCGATTGATTTTGGTGATAATATTTTTCTCAGGAATAATACATTAAATTATAGTACCGAATGAAAACTAGCAAATAAAATTTTTTGCATCGTCCAGACCACTCCTTTTTTTAAACAACGTAATAGATCCTTAAATATTGCATTTAAAAAAGAACATCATCTATCTGCTATTTAATGATTAAATGAAAATGTTTGAAGGAACTTAGCTTAATAATCATCTAACTTCAGAGAAGTAATGTTTATCAATCGCTTACTGTTTACAAAAAACTAAATAATTTTTATCAGATATAAAATATAATGAACTTTTCCATATTAAATCAGTCATTGTAAAGATTGATTTATTTTATTGTGATGTGAATGATTGTGATTGTTTATTATCATCGAACTGAGAAGCAAAACGAGAGCTATTGATGATGGACCTTGTAATTTTGAGCCTCGATCCATCAAGACGGTACCTAACTTTCCAAACTTCCACACCACATTAATGGGAAAACTTGGGATCATGACTTGATTTAGTGTGCGTCTGCCCCGCTGCACGGCGGTCTTTGGTGACATCGGGCCCCAATTCACGACTCGACGGACACAGAGTTGAATTCAAACGACTAGGGAATCATGAACTGTGTTTTATGTTTATTACTAAGAACCGAAGTGTAGTTGTAATGGAGAATGGAGATACGAATTATCATAATTATCTCTTTATTAGAGCTTTGAAGTTGATTTTTCTTTTCATGTCACGTGTTTTGAAACTGACTTTTTTTTTATCTTCCTTTTTTAGATCTCTTGGTTGTATTGTCGTTTGAGAATTTACTCTGAAGTTAATTGAATTGAATTATTTTTTGTATATTCTGCTATTAAATGATTGACTTATTTTTAGGAATAAATTTAAATTTATGAAATTTGTATTAATATCTAGGAGAACGCATTAAAATTTATTTTAATGTATTCAGGAATATACCACGTGCGAAAATTGAATGCAGAAAAAGAAATATACATTACAAAGGAAACTATTTTTGCGAGATATCCTGAAAAACTTTACAATTCGTTGAATAAAAGAATTAAGAAACGATATTCTGTACTAAATTTTTAAATTTCGGTGTTCTAAGTCAACTTTTATCATAAATATGATTCAAGTATTTTTTTTTTTGCATAGAAAATTCTTTGTGAAATGTAATGGTGTTGATGAATTAAGGAATTCAAAGTTGCAAGAGATGATTAATTGCCTCACAAGCTGGAAAAGGAATTATATTTTCTTATCCCTAATTTAACAATGATAAAGTAGCACTTTTATTCATTTCTTTTCTCTTTATTTGGCGGAGACTCAAAATTACGAAGCTCATCGTCAATAGCCTTTGTTATGCTTCTAAGTGCAACTTTAATAAAACAATCAGTCACTGAATCAATCTACATTACTGCTTGTTCATATGAATTAGTATAATATCAAAAATGAAAGAAGGTTTTTTTAATTGTAAATAGTTCAATACATAAATAAGCATTAGAAACAAGTCTAATATTTCTTAAAATTTACATTTCTGTTTCGTACTCATCTTTAAAAACTGTTTTATTCAATCATTTTAATCAATCATTTTGAGAAATATTGCTCAGCACTTATACTTGCACATATGAGGAAGAGATGTGTTGATAAAACCGTCGATTCTCCATAATTTTCTTTCAGAAGGTGTGCGGGATGCAAGCAACTTTTCTGTCGTTCCGGAGAGCTGTTACATTAAACATTTCACTTTAGCTGCACAAAACTGTTCCATTAAATAAATTAGCCACACCGAAAACGACTACACTCCACGTAAAAGAAACTTCAAATGTTGGAGATTTTAAATAATACTTATTTTAATGCAAACAGAAACATCTTCAATCATTACAACAATAGACCGATTGAATAATTTATAGAGCAACACATAATAATAATGTTTTTGTTGCCAATCGCAAATGAGCAATTCTCCTCCATAATCATTTAAGCAAACGATTTTTTCGTAATATTTACTTTTTTTTAGAGGCAAAGAACTATTCATTTATTTCAAACTTAACATTTACAAATTTAAAACTTAAGTGAGTGGAGAAAAGATCGTTTGCTCCTTTTCTTCAAATCTCCTTACAACTGCGCAATCAAAAATGGCGTCAAAAAATGACGTCAAGAATGACTTAGGAAGCCGCCACACACATATAATAGTTTTTTTAGTTTAGTTTTTATTAATATCGCACTAGAAGCAACACAGAGGCTATTGGCGATGGAATACGTAATTTTGAACCACGGTCAAGTGACGGCCTTACACATATACTATAAAAGATTCACATTTACTATAAAAGATAAACATGCCATTGCCTGCTTGTGGTGAGAGGAAAAGAGCGGAGATGTGTCAGAGGTTGAATGTGTTTCGTGAAGCTTTCCAGTAAATATTTTGATGAGAGTTTAGGAAGAAATTAAGGAAATTTTAAAATGAGAATTATTCAAATTAAAACAAATAAATTAATTTTAATTTTAGGGGTAATTCTATATGTGTGTATGTCCAAAGTATAATTCACTCATTGTTCAGGTTTGGAAGATGAACATAAACTCTAATAAAACGAGTATAACTTTTTAAGAATGCGTCATTCGTAAAATTTCAGGTGAACATCTTTAACCAGCTAATTGTCAAAAACTAAATTCATAATTTACAAATGTTATATTTTATTTTCCTTATGGTTTTTCTATACTTTATTTTCATTGCTTTTCATGCTTTGGTTTGTACTTAGTCTTGATATGAATTTTATCTTAGTGCTATTTTTATTTCTTTAATATTCGTTCAAGTATTTGGGCCGTGGTAGCCTAATGGTCAAGGTTGTGGAATCGCGGCTGGCGGTTTTCGTTCAGTCGCGGGTTCGATCCTTGGCCGCCAAAGACCCGCCGTGTAGCAGGGCTGATGCACGTTAAATCTTTTCGGGGCCCAAAGTCCTCCCTTTGGTATTGGTGTGGATATTAGGAGAGGGGGGGGGTGCCAGCTCAGCTCAGCTCAGGTGTCGTCCTCGTCACTTGACCGAGGTTCAAAATTACGAGGTCCGTCGCCAATAGCCTCGTGTTGCTTCTAGTGCGACGTTAATAAAAAAACTAAAACTTTCAAGTATTTTATTTCTTTCTTGATTGTTTTGTTGCGTAATTTTGTCTTTTTCATATAGGGGTTTGCAATTATAGTAAAATTCCTTTTACTTTTTTACTTATACTTTTTTATAATCTAAAAATATTTGTAAGCTTTCTTTGTAGTTTTAAAAAAGTTTCTTATGTTTTAATTCAAGCATCTATAATAATTTTAGTCAGTTATTCTAATTGTTTAAAAGCAAATTAAAATTAAGGTTAATAATAGCTTTTAAATTGCATATATTACAAAATACAAAAGCATATAATAAAATAAAATGAAAAATTCAAAACATTAAAGTTAATTTTAGATATTTATACAATTTTTTGAAATTTAGAGATGCTAAAATGTTAAAAGGTATCAAACTGCTGTATTGAAATATTATATAACATTCAGGAATACATTTTGAACATATAAATAATTATTTTAATGTATAAACTAGTAAATAAAAAAATTACAATAGATTACAAATATCTAAATTTAACCAAGAAAAAAAAACTTATAGTCAGAGAAAAAATTAGAAAATTAAATGAAAAAATGGAGATAAGTAATTTTAAGCTGTCTCAGATTTGTGACTGAAAAAATGTGTTTTTACTAGTATTACGGATTGAACCCATCACACTTCAAATAATTACAATATAAAAAATGGTTTAAACTAAAATAAACACACACACACAGAAATCAAAGCTAAAATTCAACCAAAGTAAAGAAATTGAAAGTAAACGCAACAAAATCAGTAACCAAAGAACATAACGTATCGTTACAAAACCAAATTTATTTATATACATAAAAAATGATTTTAATTGAAAAAGAGTTAAAATTTTTTACTATATAAGGGAACACGAAAGGTATCTTAAGCCTTTCATCCAATGTGACACTATGTACTTATTACCGGGAAAGATTGTACCACTAATCACATATGATTGGTAGAAATTCAGAAAAAAAAAATTACTTATATTTATTTATCCTAATAATTTTAAAAATTAATTTTAAAACAACTTTTATTTAGAAGAATAATTATAAATAATTTTAAAAATATTTTCGAGAGAAAAAGTAATGAATAAGCATTCATAAAAGTAGGAAAATTCAAAAATCGCTATAAGAAAAGATTTCAAATAACTAAAAATAAGCCTCTATCTAGTGACATAGTTTTTTAATTACAATTATTTTTTAGAAAAGATTAATAAAACAAAGATTTAACTATGAACATATTATCTATAAAATATTCATATGCAGTAAAATCCCTCTACAATGATATTTTTGGGGGCAAAATTATTTATTGTTCCTGTGAGAATCATAGTTATACAGAGGGAGTGAATACTGGAACGAAAAGAACTTTGTTCTTCATATCCATTTACGACATCAAGAGTGCTCTGCTTTTATTCAGCACTCTCACGCGCTTATGCAAATAATAACATATATTAAATGGAGTGAGAACGACATGTTTACAGTGTTGAATAATTTTTACACCCCCTCCCTCAAGTTTGAGTGAAATACCCTTGCTCAGGGTTCTTGCGACGCTATAGTCTATAAATGTTAATTGCATATTTAAGTAATAAATTTTTATTCTATAAATAAATAAAACCTCCAAAAGTTTTCTGTAAAATTAATTAGATAGTATAAGCAAATGAAAATGCATACCTATTAATTAGTCCTTATTTATTTGGAATTCTGAGAAAAGAAATCAGAAATTTTTGTTTTTTTGCATTATCCAGAGACATTGTTTTTTGCATTATCCAGAGATAATCTCATGCAAAAAGAATGCATTATAAGAATTTAGATGATCCTCTGATACATTAGGTAAACTAGAAATAAAGCTATAAAGAACATCAATTAAGTATACTTTTTCTCTAGGAGATAAGGTTGGTTTTACCGTAGTGGAATCATCCACTACGGTTCAAATGACATCATCATCATTTGAAGCGTTATCACTTCTTATTTCAGAAAGAATGTTTTTATCTGTTAGTTCCGAAAATGTCTGTACTTCATTCATCGATATTTAAATAATCATGAACAGATATTTCAAACTTTTTTTCTAGTTTTATTTTCGTAATCGGAGAAGGAATTTTGAAAACTTAGTATTTTCTTCCTCAGAATATCTGCAAGAAGTATCACTTTGACTCTCTTCGTCATTTTGAATGAAGGCAGCCTTTTTCCAACAATTAGATATGGACTGTGACTTTGTTTCCCATCAACTCCCAACAACCCATTCACCGGCATCTTTTACAGTAACAGTAACATGCACTGTGTGCTTTTGATTAATATTAAAAAAATCATTTTATCCACTAATCGTTTTCTGTAAAACCTTTGAAGCATTTTATATTGCCCATATCGAAGGGCTGTAGAGCTGCAGTAGTGTTTGGAGGAAAGAAGTGAACTTCAACACTCTGCTATTTTGGAATGGGTTTGTGTGCAGAGCTGTTGTTAATTAAAAGAGCAATGTTTTTCTTCCTCTATTTCATATCTTTATCTAGTTTCAATAACCGTTCACTAAATGTTTTTATCAAGTCATCAAAGCTCACTTGTTCGAAGTGTAGACTACTGGCTACTCTTATTGTTTTCAAAACATTTTGGCGTTAAGGATCTTCCAATTATAAGAGATTTTAATCTATTCTTTCCCGACATATTTGAAAACTTTGGATGGTTGGTTTTTATTAACGTCACACTTTTAAAGTAACACGAGGGCTATTGGTGAAGGACCCCGTAATTTTGAACCTCGGTAAAGTAATGAAGACGACACTGAGCAGGCATTTTATCTCCAAACTTCCCTAGCATGCCATAGGAGGACTTTGATTTACGACAGATTTATTATGCATCAGCATCGACCACACGGCGAGTCTTAAGAGGCATCAAGGCTCGAACCTTTTTGAATAACTTAAGTTTGTTTAAATGTTTTTTATCTTTATATTTAATATAGTTCTATCAAAGTGTGATACTAACTTAAGATTGAAATTTATCATAAGGAATAAATTCATTAATATTACAATTTTTATAAATAAATAATAATTTTAATAAATAATTAATAAAATCATAAATGTTTATTGAATTAAAAATGTCTTCTCAAAATCATAACTTTGTATAGCAAAATTTTTTTTATTTTCACATTCTTAGTAACATCTAAATCCTTTTAAATGATTGCTGTTTCATTAAATTTATTAATAGTATCTTGTAATGATTTATCTGCTTTTTTAATTTATGTATTTAATCCATTAGTGACAGTTGTAAATTTAATGGGAACTTTCGGAAATTTTGGAGTAATAAAAATTTGAGAAAATTTAGTTTTATTTGTTTGTAATCCTATTTTTATTAACTGCCATAATTTTATTAATTTCTACGTCACAAAAACTTAAAGGTTATAATTTTATTATTATTTTGAGCCATAAATTTTCAGTAATAAAATATTTTTGACAATGTTAAATGTTTTAGTTTTAAGTGTGGGATAGTTTTCATTTACAAATTTTTTTAACCCAAAATCGTTGTTACCATATGATTTTTTCTATCATTTAGATAATATTGCGACATTAAAATAAATCCGATAATGCGATGCAATATTATTTAAAATTTTGAATTACATTTTAATTTATTAATATTTTGAATCAAGGGGGATGTCATATTAGGATAAATCATTATCAGTGTCATACATGATAGAATTTTATAGAAAATTATGTTCTAATAAATGAAAGAAAATTGTACACTAATCATATTGCTTCTCTAAGAAAAGTTTTATTAAACAGAAAAAATAATTAAAAAATTTCTTAATTTTAAATAAACAATTTTAAAGTGAAATTTATGTTGCTTATGAAATCTTTATCAATAGGGTATTCATACAAATAAGAGAAAAATTCTCCTAAGAATATTGAAAATAGCGCATTAAGAAGGAAATGAGCCCAAAACGCGAAACTTTGCAAAGTGGTTGAAAATGATTTCAGATATGAAAATCATCCAAGTTCGGTGTCAATGCCCATGAACACACACCTTGCAGTAGAGCTACTATCAGGAAGTGGGTCCTGTATAAACCGGTAAAAAGTAGAAGATTCATAAATGTGACGATGACATTCCGACACTAGATGTCGAAAAATGTCAGGTAGACGTTTTAAAAGACATTTCGCACAGGTAAGAGAGTTTGAGAGCAGCTTGATCATTGGTATGAAAACCACAGTCTAGTTGACATTTGGGGGAGATGGCTGCTCAACATTTGTGGGCTCATATGCCTCAGGACAACATCCGAGATCTAATCATTTCATGATCGGATTTCATGATCGATTTCTAATCATTCATGTCGGACTGCGTTGCTGCATGTGTTGCAGCAAGGGGCGGTTAGACGCGCTATTGAAGTCGCACTGTATTTGTCTAACTGTGAAGCCTATATTTATTTAATTCGCACTGTATTTGTATTGATTTTGGGATCAAGTGAATCTATCATATGTATAATTTAGAGTATTAAGTTTCATTTCAATTCAAAACTCCCTTCTTGGTGCTCTATTTTCAAAATTTCTGAGTGTATATAAATCCTTCCGATAACTGTATAAAATATAAAAATCCTTCTGGTATCTGCTTACTGTTGATTTTGATAGACTCTTTAGATTTCAAAACAATGTTTTAATATATCAGAGTTCATTCAGACCATGAATTTTCAAACAAACTTATTTTTTAATTTAAAAAAAAATTGAAAATTTAAATAATATTTTGCGAGGACTAGTTATTCAAGTAATTTCTGAAGTGCGAACTGTCTTATATAATTCCAATCTGTTAATTGTTTTATGTCTTTAAAATGTAAAATATTATTCATCTGCTTTATTATTAATGAATTTCAATTTCATTTTAGATTAAAGAAAATATTGCACCAAGAAACACTAGGTATGTACGTAAATATTGGTAAATTTATTCGACATAACTCGAAGAGAATCAATTGTTGAAGGGGAAACTTTGCCTTTATGTAAAACGTTTCAGTTGACATCATCATGCGCCAAACATCAGCGAACGTCGGAACACGGATAAACATGTTAGTTCGATATAAGCAGTTCAGATAGGTTTCGTACAATTCATGTGCGAAGGAAAGTTGTTAACGACTAAATAGAACGAATGATAATACAAAGATAACAGATGGACATGTTTGCGAAAGGAAGAATCATTGGAATGCTTGAATCTGGATCATTACAAAAATAATTGTTTCCACTGAAGACTAGACTGGGCAGAGGTTTCAAAGTGTGGAAATTCTTAACTGATGACAAGGTCGACCAAGAGTCACAACTGTTGACCAAGACCAATATCTGACAATATCAGCGCGACGACAGAGGGGCACTTGTGCCAAAGAATTAGTTTGAACGCTCAAGGATGACATAAGATTACGAGGATTCAAACAAATGTTTTACAGGAGATTTATTAATGTCGGATCCTCTGCATTTCCTCGCATCTACGCATAAACTTGTTTGTCTGACGTTTGTTTAAACTGAAGTTTGGGATTCGCTTTAATCTGAACACTGATCTTTATCGGCTAACGATATGACGAAAACGAGTAAATCATTTTCACCCGGGAAATATAGAAAGACACTGATTTCTGTCAAGAGGAGTCACAGTGTAAGATGGTATAATATTGGACAGTCGAACAGAGCTCTATATCTTTAAGACGGGTTCTGTGACGGTGAAAAGGTGCTGGGATGAAGATCTTGAGCCTTATGCTTGCTTGTTTTGAGGTGCTGTCGGTCCTCACTACAGATATTTATGGTTGTTAACGCGAATCGTCACCATGCGAGCTTTATCGTCGACTCTTCGTGACGTTTTGAAACTTTTGAGCTCACAATTCATCAACAATCTCATTGCAAGTATGAGAAATCGTTGTGCAGTGCGTTGTGCGCACACACCTTGTTAAGATGCAACAACACCTGTTTATTTTATTGTTTTTTCACTAAAGCTTCAACTCCTTTTATGCCCAGTTTTCTTCTGAATTTTTTCTTTGGAAAATAAATGTGGTTATTATTGTTCTCTCCAATTTTTTTTATCTTATTTTACAACTATTTTACATACGCATATTCCATTTTCTGCCATTTCGACGAAGAATTTTTTCATTATTTATATAATTACCAATTATGCTTAACTTCTAGTCACCAGTGTACTTACCAAGCTTTGATGAAGCTTACATTATCACTCTGAAACAATTGCTTTATGTATATTTTTAAAATATTTAAACATTCTAATGAATCTAATTATGTTGCATATAAATTTAATTATGAATTTCTCTTCTGCATTATACAATAATGACAATTTCATTCATATAAACCTACTTCCGAGACATGAAAAGAAAGATCCGAATAATTATATGATTGCAACTTAAGAATATTAGCTACATCTATTGAAATGTTAGAAAAAGGAACACACGTATAAATAACTTTAAAAAAAAATCTTTCATTTGCCATACACGAACGTAAGGCGAATACATTGCTCGATGCTTACTTTTTCGAACTAAAAACTAAAACACTGCTATAACTGGCTTATCTGCACAGACTAGAATTTCTTCTGATTCTCTTTAACTGCGACTTTTTCAGAGATTTGAGATCGTTATCTCCCAAATCGAATAGAAGATCCCACGACATTCTTTCGAAATGAGAAACGACAAAGAACTTCCACCCATCCCCTAGGGGGGGGGGACAGTGATGCAGTTAGTATAAACCTATCATCTGTTGAGTCAGTAGAAGGGACCCAAGCAATAACACGTGACTCCCTACCAGAACAGAATCGAGCATTTGGCAAGTAGAAATTGCGTTTCTTCTTTTATTTTTCCTAAGCATACTTTCCGACACCTGGAGTGTCATTGCGATCGAGATGCTTCTTTCAATGAATCTCTTAAATACCGCGCTGTCTCGCTACTTGAGTAGAAGTGCGGTGCTGGTATCTCAGCAGTAGAGATTATAAGGAGTCAACGATTTGAGGAATATATTGATGTCTTTATGTCGCGGACATTGAACAATATGTCTCAGGTGGCCCAAAAGTATTTTGAAAGTATTTTTTTTCTTTAAAATCAATAAAATTGATTTATCTTTTGTGAAATGTGTGTACCTTTTTAATATACGGAATTTATAAAATTCTACATCTCCTATTTGTGCTGATCGATATTGATGTTATGTCTCTTAAATTATAAAAAACTCCAATAATAATTACTTAAAACATTTTTTTCTTTTACTATTATTTTACAGAATTTGAAATGTTTTTCTTCAGGTTTATTAATCGATTTTTACTTTGTACATTACTTTATCTGTATCCAAAATATTACCTTCATATCTAAATGATTAAATATATCATTAATCTCAGTAAAGTTTTACTTTTCTAATGCCTACAATCTTTAATTTGGTTTCCCAGTTTAGGTTTCCCTATATTGAATGTACCACATAAGTATCAAAAGCAAACAGAAACTAAATTTCTTTTTATAAGGAAATTATGTGGAGGAAATTAAATGAATTTTGTTGTTTCATGGCTTGACTAAATCGAAATGATTAACTGTTTATATTAGTGTATCGGACAATTTGAAGATATAATGCAACTTTGCATCATTTTTGGTACACTTTTCGAATTTATACTTCTCTTTTCTAATTCCTAAATCATGTTTTGTAACCTTCCTCTCATTAGTTTTAGACTTAACAAAGTTTCAGTGATTAAAAGACGAAGGGGTTAAGCATTCTTTTTCCTTCACATTTACTTTTAAAAAATACTTATTCGCAAAACCTTTTTCTCATTCACTATTAAAAAAAATTCTCTTAGTCATTACACCACTGTTTGATAGATTCATAGTTAATTGTATGTTTTTAAGGAAGATTTGGGATATTGATGATGGACCTTGTAATTTATAGTCAAGTAATGAACATAATACAAGAGCAAGTGTCCTGATCTTTGAACTTCGACACAGCCATCTTGATCACTTTGAGCCCCGATAGATTTAACGCGTATCAGATCCGCTACACCTCCGCTGGACTCAGTACTAATGCATAGATTACTCAGAAGTTAACCTGTTTCATACCATTGTATGTCTTTAAAAATTATTCACAAAATCTTTTTTCAGTCCTCTTAAAAACACGCATCATTTCTTAATCATTTCACTATTGAAATTGGGTCCAGTGAAAAAAGGAGCAAAAGGCACAATTTTGTAATGTAAATAGAAAAGCGTTTCAGAGTTAATGTAGGAATGATAATTGCTTCCTTAACCCCGAATCTTTTCTCCTTCCCTATCCAGAGAGCATCGACTTGGTGCTGCATGTGTTGCAGACGAAACTTATTGGAAGACGCAGAAAAGGGTTGTCTCTCAGCCAGAGCACTGGAGGTAAGAGGGAAAACATCACAAGCAGATGAGGCATATTCGCATCGGGAACTGATTACGAAAGAAAGGGAAAACGTTACCCGTTTGAGACGGTATTGAAAGCTATGTAATTAGAGGATGAAAAAGGGACTAATATTCCTCTATTGTACATTGTTCTGTAAATCTGAATAATTATCCTAATTAAACTAGATTATTTAACATAGAAATGCAATAATTTCTAAGTGGTAAATAATCTCCACAAAAATATCGTGTTACAGCATTAATATATACTTGTATATAACAGGAATTTTTAATATTCTGATGAATTTTTATTTATAGTATTAAAATATATTCCGTATATCGTCTTTTACATTTTGATATGAAATGGGATTTTTATATGTTAATGTTCTATATGTTAAGGCCGAAAAATAAGGCCTTACATGTTAATGTAAAAAATCACCTATTTATTGCTACAAAATTCAAAAGACAAAGGACAAATGCGTAAATGCGTAACACAGTGACATAAACTAAAAAGATCTTGGAAATACTATAATCCTTTGTCAGAGTCGCTCAAATCCAATTCGGACAACTCAAGTATGCAATATTTGTAACGCTTGAATTGTGTTCTTTCAGGAGAAAATCATAAGTTTCTATTACGTGAAGGTCGAACTGAGCTCGTTTTCGCTTTGAACAGACATTTAATATTTACACATATTATATGTCTGTTCAAAATAAAATAGACATTTAATTCATTAATATTACATAAACATTTAATTCATTAATATTACATAGACATTTAATTCATTTTACAATAGATAATAGCTCTTTTTCTTGAGGAGAGAGAAAAATCAGTGAAGTCGAAGCTAAAAAAAGGCGCTCCAATTAAGGGGATTCCGACAGATAGTCGGATTTCTTTTTATTTCTCATAATAATTTTTCACGAAATTTATACCCCCCCCCCCCAATACACGACACTGTATGATTTAGATTCCGATGAAAAATACAATTTACAGTTTTCAGACTGTAAAAATGTGATGTGGGCTTGTTAGCAGTGCTGTGGTTTGGCGTATGTCACACTGTAAAGTACTTCGCACTCGTATCCTTGTATTTAAACTCGTATCCTTGTATCCTTGTATTTAAACTCGTATCCTTGTATTGAGTTTAGCATTAGTTTATCATACTTAGCATCAAAATTATTATGCCGTTTGACTTATTTTGTTACAATTGAAATATTTTGAGCAAAATGTAAGTGTAATCAATTATTTGAAATATTTTGAGCAAAACGTAAGTGTAATCAATTATTTTTTCTCATATACATTAAAGCATTTAAAAGTAGCTACTTTATTTAAAATTTTGTTTCTTTGTAAAATAATAAATTTCAAATCTTATTATGATACAGCGTGCAAAATTAAGCAGGGACTTTTTTTCATGTTTGATGAATTTTTCTGAAATATATACTACAGTTAAGGGATCAGAAAAAATAAACTCATCTATAGCATGCAAAGGGTACCTTTGAAAAGTACGAAGGATTAAGAACTTGAACCTGGAAACATAAATGCTTCATGAGTTGCGCTGCTAATTCACAAAACACCTTAATATTGTGTATCACAAAAATATGGAGAAGTTATTTTTATTGTTCAGTGGGGATCTAAGTAGTAGTTATTTTGGATCTAATAGTAGTTTTTATAAAAACAGCTAGAAATGTGTTTACATGTCATACCACAGTAGAAAAATGAAGAAAATAGATAGATAAAGTTTCCTTTGTTTATATAGTTAATAGATTTATAAAGTTTCCTTTGTTTATTAAAAATCCCAATTAGCTGAATATTGATTTGAAACTGTGATTATGAAAATTAGAATAACAAAAAAAAAAGGAAGTCATCTTAGCTCCCTTTTCTTGCATGGTAGATAGCCAGAAAAAGAAAACTGATTTACCAAACGGAGGCTGATATTTAGCTTGATGTATTTATCAAATCTATTTGTTAACTGTCTCGTTTCTTAAAGTGGTTTATTGACACAGCACCCCTTGCATACAATGTTTAAGCTTTGCATAAAAAATTTATTTTGAGTAAGCAATAAATGATAAGAAATGCATTTTTTTTCACTAAATGCTCTAAAAATGTATTATGTATGTTTTAAATGTATTAGGTAAATGTATGTTCTAAAATGTATTATGTATTTGAAGAAACATTAGTACTAGAGTAATAGAAATAATGGAATAACATGAAATAATAAAAAAACATAATGTATAAAAACAAAAATGAGTTCTTAAGTACGAGTATATTTTTAAAGCAATGAGTATTCTTTACAACCAGAATCAAGTCTTATTCAAAATTATGAAAGTTAAATATTGAATTAAATTTATGGAAACAAAAGTCTATTTATCTTATTCAGATATAACTTTCCGATATTTTCATTTATCTTTAAGCCACACATTTTTTTTTATTTTTGTATATTATTTCAGAGTTTGATTTTTAATGTAGAAATAAATAGGAATTAACGAACGAAATGCTTTGAAAATATATTTTATAACTTTCAATGTGTTTTAGAAAATTCAAAAATTAATTTTTTTGTACCGTTTGATGCAGTTTTACACGAAAAATAACTGTAGAAAAGGAGTAATATTTTCGAATCGCAGGATCTCTTGGAAGAATAATTATTTTTTTTCTCATTTATAACATGTTTAAATATTTAAATAGTTTAAACACGTTTGTGAAAGAAATGCTTTCTACGTGAAAAATGTTTCAACCCGAAAAAGACTTGAACTCTTTTTGTAATGTTTTTATCCAGTATGTAATGATCTTTTTTAAAATTTTCATAACAAATATTTTCCTTAAGACTTAAAAACATAAAAGCATGTAATTTTTATTTGATCAATTGATGTGTTATACAAATATATGTTTTAAAAAATCGATAATTTTTTTTAAAAAAATTTAGAATAAAGAATTTTGCAAATTTACAAAAACCAAGGAAATTTATGCGTTACCCAAGTTTCGTAACATATTTTTTTACATGAAAAACATTTAATTATTGAAAGTTTTCTTCTTTACATCATCAGAACCTTAGTAATTTATCTCATGAATTCCTTTTGAAACTTACATCAATATTCAATGTCCATCTGAAACATATTTGATGATTTTCTGTTTATTTACCAATATTTAATTTAATTTTTTTGCTTATACGATATAAAAATTAGATAATAATCACCCAATTGCAAAATTCCGCCGCTCTCAGGGGCTTACCTTCGTTAGATAAGTACGGGCATCATAACCCCTAGGAACCCTAGTGATCTTTTTCTTTTCCATGGTGTTTACTATTTTTAATAAATATAGATGACGAACCCTGATTACCCTAGCGCTACTTCTAAATTTTCGACTCATCTTTTTGTCAAATAAGTTATATCTTCATTCCACTTCTTTTTCAAACAATTAGACAACAATTACACCTTATTTGGTGCAGCATAGTCATATATGGCTCTTGTGCCGTTAACTTCCACCATCACATCACACACAAAATTTCTCAAACGTTATATACATAACACCGTATACAAACACACAGCATAATTTAATTTAACTTTTAAATATATTCAAATTGGGTATATATATTCATGATTAATATAAACATGTTTTTATTTTTGCTAAGTACGAACTGAAGACTTGTTGACTTTATTTCAAGACTTAAGGAAAATTTAAGAAATCTCCTGTTTACCATAAATTCTAACTCTTTTTTTTTTAAATTCAAGCCTAAAATTTCCTTCCATGTTGCATAAAACAGCTATTTACGAATGGATAACAGTTTCTCATCATCTCTCGCATTAGAGAAGTCCGATCTCAAACACGGTCGTTGAATCAATAAGAGGGAAAATTCGGTTCAGTTTTGTTCCTGGTACTAGAAACGGGAATAATAATTATTTTACTGATAATAGCTTGTGGAGAAAATTGTAAAATACGCTTGAGATTCTGCGGGGGAAATATATAATTATTGATTCATTTGATAATGGAATAAGCTTAATATAGCTCAAGATGTTTTCTTCTTAACTCTTATATGTATATATATATATATAAATATATATATATATATATATATATATATATATATATATATATATATATATATATATATTGGGATTACTATAGGTCTTCTAGTTTAATTTATTTTGTTAGGTATCGATAATTTTCATAGGTATTGATTGTAAGAGAAGCGATGTTTCCAGCTTTTATAAAGATAACAGTGGTTGCTTTGTTGGACAAAGCTATGTGTATTATAAGATTAAATGAATTTAAATCTATTATTAAAGTTAAAAGGATAATATTATTAAAATATATACAATTTTTATTTAAAAGGGAAGTGAAAAAACAATAATATAAAAGAACGTGCATAGTTTTGTGAAGATTTTTTTGGCAGACAATATTTGGAGTAATTGCACCAACTTGCTCTTTTATATGTCTTAACATCATAGTGATTAAATTCTAGATGTACTTTTTCTTTAGTAACATATATTGAACTGCTTTCATTTTATAATTATATATTGCGAGGTTCATATTTATTCATTCATTTAGTATGATTCTATTTTATTTTATTGACCTTATTTTTTTCAAAGAATTGAAGTTCACTCCCGTTGCTAACACATCAATCAATAACTCCCGAGACTAACATTGAAAACAACATTTTTTTTGCAAATTTTCTTTTTATTCATCAACATAACACCTTTTGTCAATCACCTTTTAGGGTGATACAATCGTTCCAACGCTTTTCCAAATCTTTTTTTTTTTTTTTTTTTAAAAAAAAAAAAAATTTTTTTCTTTTTTTTTTTTTTTCGCAAGAAATCTTTTTTGTTGCGAGTAAATAGCGATAAACAGCTTTCTGAATCATCGACTCGTTGCTGTTTTTGTTCCATCGAAAGCAATCGCGGCATCCACTTGGAAAAAACCTTTTTCATGCTCAATTTTTCATGAAGGATAGTAAATACACTTCCATATGATATCTGTGTCATCTCAGCAATCTCACGGAGCTTCACTTTACGATCTTTCATTATAATTTTTGTCACTTCACTCACATTTTCCGGTGTAACGGCTTCCACAGGTCTACCCGAGCGTTCCGCGTCGTTTGTGTCGGTATGACCACGTTTAAACTCGGCAAACCACCGACAAATCGTTGCTTTTGATGGACAAGAGTCCGGGTAACATTTTTCTATCCATTTTTTCGCTTGCACGGTGTTTTTACCCATTAAAAAACAATGTTTTATCAGAACATGAAACTCGGTTTTTTCCATTTTTTAAACAAACTACAAAACGACTTTACTCCAACCTCGATAACTCAGCTGTTTCTGGTCCGATCGACTTAAAATTTTGACACGTTTCAAGCAAAGGTTAGTACTCTAGAAATACCTGGTTACTGGTTTACTACGAGCGCCATCTCTGGGTTAGTCTCGGAACTTATTGATCCATGTGTTATTTGAAAAAATATGTTAAGAATGGATGTGAACCGCATTTTCTCTCTCGTCGTTTTCAAATACAGGATGGGGAGGTTATTGTTACGAATAGTAGAAAAACATATTGCGAATAGAATACTTCTAATCTATAATGAAAATATTGCCTACCACAATTATAGATATAGAGTAGATATTTAATTATATCTATTCAGTGGAAGTTGTACAATTTAGATTGTGAATAAATTTCGTGTATTTTTGGCCTTCTTGAGAGCAGTTTGAATTTTTATATCAATATTTAATAGCTTTTTTGCTATAAAGTATTTGAGAGACAAAAGCTATTATTCATTTTAGGACGATCGTATTTTTACTAACACTCTCACGGCAGAAGAAACATGCCATAAATTTTATAAGAAAGTTTGCTTTATTTTATGATATCAATTCAAAGCCTAAATGAATATGTCTTTTCAAAACCCATTTAAGTCACAAAATCAGAACTTTTCAGGGATCAATAAAAAGTTTACAATACGCAAATATATGAATATCCATGGACGTTTTTGGGTTGAATATAGTGTTTATCCCTAAAAGTTATTAAGCAATTTATAATTTTTATCATTTATGAATAATATATAAATTAAAAAAAATCTTTAAAAACTTGTCTTTGACTTACGTTGTTTTAGAAAGAAATTAAATCAAGTGGTATTTCAATTAAACAAAACAGTCTCATTAACTTTGTTTTTGATCAAAATCATTGAAGATATCACTTAAACATTAACATTTTCATATTTTTAATCTCTCATAAAGGTACATAATCATATTCTCCTTCATTACCATCTGGTTTTTTTTCATCAACTTTAGTGAGTCTAACGATTCCATCGATTAACTCCTCGGCTATAATGGCGCCTTCTTTAATGGTGCTCTTGATGGTTATATTCATTTACATGCACAGCAATCGAAATGGTGTAGCACTCTGATCATTTAAAAACTTCCGAATTGCTGTATTTATGTTGTACTTTAAAAATGGCGTAAGTAAACCAGTGTCGTTACATATAGTTGCTATACAGTATTGGAGATGAATTTGTCAAACTTGGTTGTTGAGGGATGACTCTTGAGTTACCATTTATCTTTTAAAATTTCTACTAAACAGATAATGACTATTTTGAAGTTTTGTTACATCTCTCTCTCTCTCTCGGGTTTCTAAAATGTTTTTAAACTTACTTTAAATGTATCTTTCTGATAATTTGTTTAGGGATTTCTTTATGCTTAAAGAGTATTGTTGTTAAAAAAATATGCAGATCACTGTGAATAATTTACTCAATTCTTATTGTACCTCCACAATATTAGCATCACTGTTAATGTCTCAAAGGAAAATTATAGTCTAAATGAATCAATAACTTGATAACATAATTAACATAGTTAATTAATTAGTAAAATCTTTCACGATGGGATTCAATTTTTTCCCCTATTGAAATTCTCACCTAAAAAGCAGCGTGAATGTCAAATTTTGTAAACTTGACCAGTTTAGTGAAATAACAGAGAAAAGAATTTCTCCCGTTGGCGTGGTGTGGAAGTTAGGAGAGAAGTGTGCCAGCTCAAGTGTTGTCCTCATCACTTCACCGAGGTTCATAATTATGAAGTCTGTCGCCAATAGCCTTCGTGTTGCTTCTAGTGTGACGTTAATAAAACCAGCCACTCACTTCTTATTAAAACTACATCCTTCACTATTTTAAAGAATTCCTTTCTCTAGTTCTTGGTAGTTGGACAAAATAGTTTAAGTATTCTCTGTTTAAAGCCCAATTTTTAAATCTTTTTGAAATGTTTTCCGATATTTTATTCTTTTAATAAAATATTTCTGCTCTTGTATATCGATGCCAGGTAAATCACTTTCTCAGATGTCAGATAGATTAATGATGAAGCTATAGGCTTAATTGGCTCCACCTATTACAAATTGTTTTATAATAATTTCGTCTGAAATATTTGGTTCTTTTATGAGCAACTGAGTGACTGTAGCGTTGGAAAACTCGCTTCTTTTTTTCCTCCAGGACTCATACCTAGCAATGTCCACCCAAAATGGGTTTGTTTTGCAACAAGTTCACGAGGCAAGACGTCATATTTTCTGTCAGTATCTGATCCCAAGTCAGTCTCGAGAACATTAATTTTTTTGCAGTTCTTGAAACAAATGGCCTTTTTAACTTCTTTTAATTTGTCATATACAACATCCTGATCCAATGCTTCAAAATTGCAAGAAAAAGTTTCAACTAAATTTCTTACTTTAATTCGATAATAATTGTGTTCACTTTATAACGATACTGTTTCGCAGATTAAAATGTGAACAATTTTTTTTTCATGAATGGGCTAATAATTTATTTTTGAGACAATTCTTGAAATATTCGACCGTTGCCATTCCGTATCTAATATAGTACTAATTTACACTTTTGTGCCATATGGAATCAAATTGAACTTTACTTATGGAAAAATAACTTTCAGCGAACCACTTATGCTCATCGCAATGATTTCTTTATGACAAGGATCAATTATTTTTTCAATTAGCAAACTTTTGATTGATGCCTTTTTTAAATACGCATAGCAAATTCATTTTCCTTAATTTAATTTCCTTTAATTAATTTTACAAAAACTAAACTCATTTTTTGATCCCTGAAGCAATCCCAATTTAAATGTCTCCTGCAATGGAAACATTTTCTAACTTTTGCAGCTGAAGTTATTAAAGAGACCATAGAAATCTTTTCTCAACATACTGATGACGATTGAACTTACTGATTGACGATGAAACTTAGACTAGTTGTTATCAGAACTCTCTCTCCCTCTCTCTAATACAGCTAAGTTAATACCATTTTCATTTTCTACTTTGTATTTAAGAAAATAAATTACACTAACTAACCATGTTTTAGAATTATCTTTTACGGTAAATGTTGAAATTTGATTCCTGAATTTCAAAATCTTTTCGTTAAAACAAGATTTGGCCAAATGAAAAATATCAACAATGAACACTTGCCCATTGTCACACGTAGTACTTCTAGTGCTCTCAAATAACACCCTAATTTTTCATGAAACGAACTATGAGAAATATTTATTTCAGTTTGATGTATTGAAATAATCAATTAAAATATAAACTTCAAGTAACATTTCTCCCTTCCAAAATTTGATTTTAAAGATTGGATTGTTTTATTATAATTTTTTAACAGGAGGATAGCTCTTTTGGCTCTCGCACCTTCGACAGTAACTTAAATCAAATACTGATATTTATCTTCGTATGCAATATCAGAATCATTAAGAATTTTTTTAAATGTGGTCTAAAATAGTAATTACTGAAAAACTTAGTAGAAGCAGCAGGAATTCAAAACGAGATGTCAATGGTGGAAGAAAATGATGGACCAAGGGAAATCACATATCAAGAAGCGTTACGCAGGAAAAGAAGAAAAAAGGGGGACCTAAACGCAAAGGTGAGAGGTCCAGGACCGCAGAAAACCCTTAAATTACCAAGAGAGAGAAAGAGGAACTTAGACGATTATGAGAAAGTAACTGGAAGTTAGAAGACAAGGCAATTTTCCGTTATTCGTTGGATTCATTTTAAAGAGGCAAACAACCGCAACCTAGATGCGTATGACCACGCCAGAGAGAGTCAAATATTAGATCCTGTAAAAAGCGAAGGGTCTGTCTTGCTTTCTATAGATCTTCAAATTCAAGGATGGAGAGAGCTTCAAGATCTTAGAAAGTTTATTGATGATTTGGACGGACACACACATATAGATAAGAAGTTCAAATCAGAAGGTGGGGTGAAATATCTCTTTAGAGAGTGGTTCGAATTCGATGCCTTCGCAGCATTGCGATTCTCTCAAGTTCTGTTCACTTTCTTCAAATTCGACTGGCGTTGCCAATTTCAGTTTAATGAACTATACAAAAATAATTGTGCTCTAGCGACAACCTGGACAGAAGCCCATACCAGCTGATAACCTGATCGTCGAGGAACAGATGTGAGGATGTTCGTTCTGAGAACTATCTCTTTTTACATTCACTGTTCCTAAATAGTTATTTTTTTTATTTCCCTCTATTTTTGTCACTCTATTTCCGGAACTTCATTTCTTGGTGTCACGGTAGCTGCTGGATAGCTGAATCTATAGGATCTAGAGGTATCATCCGAGATGGGGCAGACAGAGCCAGACACCTCATTTTTCACAGTCGCGGATCAATGAACACCAAACCAACTTCAGGTGTTGATGAAGGTTTTCCCTGGGATTGGTGCTTTCTCCCCAATTGCAGTGTTAGCCAGAGGTGGAAATATTCAAGCCGATAGGGAAATCTTCTGAGAGAGAGATACACCCTTTTAGACGGTCATCAGGAAAGATAAAACAAGATTTTATTGACATGTTCGGCATAGTCGAGAGCTCTTCATGTCTAGGGGTAAATATTTCCTTTGTAATTAATAATTTTAAATTTGAATAAATATTCATTAAACTCAATTCATTACTAATAAGTCTTGTAATTTATAGGCAGTGTTCAGATCTCATGTAAATTATCTAAATTTTTGTATAAAACTATATACTTTTGAATGTAAATATGTATTATTCTAATTCTAGAAAAAACTGCCTCATAGAATTAAAAGTAAATTTTAACGCAATTTTTGAAGTTATCTGTGTGATAGACGTTTACTGAATAGCCTTATAATTTTATGAGAGTGATTTAAAAATGGCTCTAGTTTCTTAAATAAATTTTTAATTTGAAATCATCTTGAAAAAATACATAAGATGAAGATACAATACCTTAAATTTTTAAGAATCTTAACAATATCTTAAATTAACAATACCTTAAAGGGTAGATTCTTACTTTCAAATTTAATTTTCGCTGTTTGGTTGAGGTTAGATTTAATTCTTCAGTATTTAAAATATGCGATACATAAAAATAATGAAAATGCTGAAAATTAAGTAGAAAATAAACATTATACCTTGATAGTAATTCTACTCATATTCATTCAAGAATGACTGGTGAAACTACGAATTTATTCACTCCTTTCAAATTTCTTATACAATGAAAAATCACATTGCCATTAAAAATATCCTTTTGATAGTAAAAAAAAAATCTAAAGATGAAACATTAGTTGTAGATATTTTCCTTGCAATATTACTTTATAATAGTTTAAAAGATGTCCTGAAAATAAGTTGAATAATTTTTTTTAAATAGTTCACCAAATGAAACAAACAACAACCATAAGAATCCACACCCGTTACTGGTTCAACTATGGAAGTAGCATCAGTGTAGATGGAATGATGCATGCACGTAGTGAAGAAGAAAAGAGAGTAGCAGCAGACCAGCGTGCCCGTGTAGTGACTGACTATGAGGCCTGCAATGGAAGTGCGAGCTGTTATTCATTATGGATGGGAATTTGGGACCTGTGCGTCCGTCATCCAGCAGACCATGTATGCTGAACCCGTCATGTCTCGTCAAATGGTTGGACGTTGGTATTGAAAGTTCAGTGAAGAAAGGCAGAGTGTTTAGAATGAAGATCAAAGTGGGCGTCCCTCCACATTCACAAAAGAAAACAACACTGCTAGAGTACAGGACATGATGTTAGCGGATAGGCGCATGACGGCGTCAGACATGGAGTCCATACTGAGTATTAGACGTGCTCGATTGCATCCAAAACAATGCTGAGGAGGAGCATGCTGCGTGACAGTTACTTGCATCGCAGGGCACTGATATTTACCAGAGTGGTTTTTTTCAAACTGATTGCACCCTACTACAAAAGTCTCAATGTCAATTGCAACTAAGTCGAAAAATAATGCAAGGTATATATATTTCAAGATAACATGGTTTATTTATTTATTATTTTTTTCGTAATAAAATTTCTGTGAGAAAATATGACGAAGCTTACTTTCGGAATATCCCTTGTAGAATGATAAAAATATAGGATGATAAAAAAGAAGAGAAAGACAAGAAACCAAACTCTTAAAATTTGTAAATGATTACTAAAAGTATTTAAGATGGATTCATTCATGACTGCGAATATCCTAATAAATATCTTTAAACCCGCAAGTTAGAAGTAACCGCTTTAGCTTCAAAGTCGTTTTTCAAAAGTAAGGAAAAATAATAGAAAAAATCTCCAGTAAGTGAAATGAGCTGTGCGAAAACCGTCCATTGCATTTGCATACTATCTGAAGACAGTTTCGCAGCTTGGAGGCGTCTGCTTGAAAACCCTATACGAGACGAAAAGAGCAGGAAGTAAGGAGCGTTGAATTCTAAATGGCTTTTCCTGCTCGTCTCATTTCCATCAAGAGTGCTACAGCATTACTAAAACGGCCAACAAAGGCAAAGCAGAAATATTTTTATAATTTAGGGAAAAAGTACCTCTTTTTTATAGAATGGTGGATTACTACAAACCTATACTCTCTTAGATATTAACCTTTGTTGACTAGGGTTTCCATATAAATAAAAAAAAAATCTTTTTCGTTTTGATGAAAAGTGCAATAAAATGAAAGGACACATTAACCGCTTCAAATTAAAAACAGGAAAGGCAAGGATTATATGTCGAGGAGGAGATTTATAGAATTTGCTGTAATTGTATTAAACATTTAAGAACTTGTTTGTCATGTTTTATTGTGTCAGTTGCTTCTGTTTATACTATGGACTATATTTTGAATAAAATTCTTACAGCGTTAATTTATTAGCGAACGAAGTATGTTTTAGTGTAAGCTATTTTTTTATGAATCTAAGATGAAATTGTCCTTGCTGCGCATTTAATCAATGAAAACTAGAATACTCCGTAGGGCTTTGACCTTTATACAAATTTTGGTGCTTGTATTTCCAATTATTTTCTCTCTCGATAATCTCTTTCCAATAAGATGATACAAACTCTCGAATTTTATTAAGTTTCAAATAATTCAAGGCAGCGAGAAAAAGATGTAAAACTTTTTCGTCATGAATTTTTGTATATATTTATATAAAATTACTGAAGAATAGGAATGTATTTCTTTTCCTTGTATGTAATCCTTTGTAAGGAATGTAATCCTTTCTTAATGCGACACTTAAAATTACTACTGATATTATATTAAACAACAATAATGTCTCCCTTTCATATATTATTTACTTCTTACGAAGTTTTGATCTCAAGGAATACCATAAGTCTTTAGAGTGAGGTGGAGAGAGATATTTGTTAGTTGGTTTTATTACCTTCGCACTAGAAGCAACACGAAGACTATTGGCGACGGAACTCGTAATTTTGAATCTCGGTCAAGTGACGAGGACTGATAACTGAGCTGTCACCCTTTCTCCTAATTTCCTCACCATGACATCGGGAGGATTTTAGGCCTCGACTGATTTAACGTGCATCAGACGCGGCTACACAGCTGGGTTTTATTGGCATTACGGATCTAACCTATGATTCGACAAAAACCGCATACCGCAAGTCTGCGAACCACTAGGCTACCGCGGCTAAAGGGAGAGCGAGAGTACATTTATTGCGTGCGCACAATTTAAGTTACGCACACTTTTTGCAAAGGTCATTCAATTTGTAAACGAAAATGTACAGAAATTAAAATTGTAAAAACTCGATAAAAATGAAAAAAAAAAAAAAAAAAAAAAAAACACAATCTTTATTTATTATTAATTTTATTGACGAAAACGTCCAACGTAATTTAAAATTAGAAAATTACTATAGCTCTAAACAAGTAAAGGAAAATTACTATAGCTCTAAGCAAATAACTTTTGCTTCAAAGATCTCAATTCTGATACAGATTTCAATACAGTTAAAATTTCATTTTAAAATTAATGAATAGAGTTTCGTAAAAAAAAAGATGTCATATATGTTACTTCATCCATTGATTTCGTCATAAAACAGTCATTAACCTAGCCGACTATTTTCGGACATTTTGTGATGAAATAATAATTTGAAGATTTTGAAGAAAAGTATCCTTGATGTAAATTCCAAAATAATCCACTTTTGTTTTTTAATTTGTATAAGTGTATTAAAGGCATAATTACGTTTAATTCTTGTACAATTTTGATAAGATTTTATTTTAATTTACCAACTTAATCTTCTAATGTATGGAAAAATTTATAAAATATTTGTGTCATCATCATCCCTAACTTTCTTCCAAAAATACAGTAAGTTAAAATTAAGGAATATCGCTACACCAGTAATTTTACGATATCAAACTTCGGGGATGTAAATGAAAAAAGAAAATATGAAACATATTAAACAACAGGAGTTACATTTGAGTTGTGAGAATTATAATTCTTGTGAAATTGACAAAGTTTCTTATATTAAAAAATTATTATCAACTTTTATGTAAGAAGAATATTATCAGCTATTAAATAAAATGACTATTATAAAAAATGTTTGATATGTTCTTTTCGATTGTAGAATATAAATCAGTAACAATATTATAAACAAATAATTAAAAAAATAATTATGCATGAAAAACTGCTTTTTTTATCAATAAAATAGATTAAAAATATGTAAATACATAATCTCACAAAAAAAGAAACAAACATAACATAAATGAAAAAAAAAAACATATTATGAGTTATTTCATAACATATTATGTCGATAATGAAAATATTTTTCATTTATACTTTTTTACTATATATGTTTATGAGTATCCAGAGTTACTTATTTACAGTTTTAAAGATAAGAAATTTAAGGAATGCAACATATTAGTTGCCTTTCTCCAATATATATACGTCTTCAAATTCGAAATTAATTTGCATCGTCTGACAGTAAAATATAACTTTTTGGATTGATTGTATAAATACATTTATCAAGTGATAAAGAAACAATATGAAATTATTTTGATCAATGTTTTTTAGAAGCATGGAAAAATTCCATTTCTAAAATTCATTTCTTTACTGTTCCCACACCTAATACAAAAGAATGTTCGGTTAAAGATATTTGAAGTACACACATATAATCTAGAGATTCAATATTTTTTAAAGAAACATGTGTTCTAATTTTTCTGACTAATAGTGTAGGTAATTTAAAGCACATTTAAGGCGTCTCAGGGGTGTTAGATTTATCTCGACTATTGGAAACGTACACAATTTTCGACTAGCTATAATTCATTGAAATTAAAATTAATGATTTTGATATTTTTACATATGCTTTATAAATATATCATTTCTAAAACAAGTAAAATTACTGAAATGAATTCTTAATTTTTTTATAGTACAAGCCCAAGAATGTAACGAAATTTTCTCTTAAGAAATTTGAGTAGGCTTCACTGTGAGCAAGATTTTATACTCAAATGGTTCCTATGACTTACAGTAAATTGATTTATTAAGTCAAATATACCTTCTTTAATGTATATATGTTCAAATAAAATAGAAGTTAAAAAAAATAAAAAAAATCTCTCTCTTAAAAATTTAAAAAAAAAATTAACTATTTTCTTATTTTTTCTAAGAAATATATATATATATGTGTGTGTGTGTGTGTGCGTGTCATTAAATTTAAGTACAATTCATAAAGAGTATATTATACTTACTATACCTATAAAATTATAAGTGTCCTAGTATAATAGTGATTGTAATATAATGCGCACAAGTGAAAATAATATAAGATTCAAACATATAAAATTGCGTTTGAAGTTTTAATAATCTATTATAAAATTAAATTTTAAAACTTGTGAATTAAAATTCTCCAGGATGATATAATTTCTCTCCTGTTTGCTCCGACAACTCTTTTTCTTTATTTTTTTTTATCATTTGTTTTGCTCCCAGAGTCTCAAAAATATTGTCACATTCCTTTTTTTTAATGTTTGGATGCGAAGTTTACTATCTCCTTCCAGTGACAAACTTACATTTAAAAATATTTTTATGCCATCATTCCCTAAGATAATAGTAAGTATTTGACGTTCATCAATGTAAATATTTGTGACCAAATTTGAGGTAGTCTCTAAAAATAGAAGACCAGAACCAACCAGCCTTGAGCAAAAGTTCGAAATTAATAAATATAGACTTTTAATTTGGTTGTTCATCTTGCCAAGCTTCCTACTAATTTATTCTAAAGTTTAAAAAAATTGATGTGGCGTATTAATCATTATAAAATGAAACACAAATGAAATTCGGAAATACGTGGGTGTGGCATTATCTATTTAATTGCTGATTTTACGAAAACATACTGTACAATTGTTTGAACAACTTTTTAAGTTTTTTGAGTGTCATCAAATGATTGATATCAAAATATTCAGCATAAAATGACAAATAATATAAATATTTTTTTTTTTCAAGAAATCAAAAAAAATGTAGTTTAACATCTCTGAGACAATTTAATATTCTTTTTTACATTTCAGATTACTGAACTATATGAATTGAGTTCTTGAAGATGTTTGAAAAGAACAAAAAGTACCACTGTATTCTTGAAATGAAAAAGGAAGAATTCTTTTGAGAACTGTGCAAAAGAGATAAAAAAGGATAGCAAATAATTTTATAATGGTACTAGTAATGCTTTTTTGGTCTATTCCTAAGTTTCTATTTCATAAATCAGTATGGGCTCTATTACAGTGGAAAAAAGACAAACATTCCCCTCTTGAAAGACCATTTATTTTTTTCTTTTCTTTTTTTAAAAAAGAATTTTTTTAAAGTAAGAAATGAATTAATAACTGTACTTTGTACGCAATTCGATGTGCGGTAAACATGAATTTATGTTAGAGTCCTGTTCATGCAAAGTTTTCTTGCATTTATCATACTAAAATAACGTTTAAAATTTAGTAAACTTACGAAGGAATATCTAGAGTTTAAAGAATATGTCCTATATTTTTTTTTATCTAATTGAATTTTGCTTAGATAAATTATTAAATTACTGCAACATACACAAAATAAAGATCTGGATAAATACATTTTTTTTATTTTACTCTAAAATAGCTCTAAATTAATAGGTCTTGTTGACAGAACTATGAAAAATTATAAAAATTCGTATTTGATTAATTCACTGTTTCTTAAAGAAATTCATAAATTTATTCTAGAGAAATACATATGAAGATAAAACACGACAGCACCTAAAATTAAAACTTTTTATAATAGGAAAAACTTTTAATTCGTTGAAATACAATGGTATTTTAATTGAATATTAGAAGATGTAGCATAAAAATAATTTTTGCTTTTATATTTTTTAATGCAAATACTCTAAAAATGAGTTAAAAATTTCCAATTTCAAATGAGTGGTAACATAGAAAATTTTAAATAAAGAAAAGTTTGAGAGCAAAAAATTTAATCTAAATACCTTTCAGCTGCTTTATTTTGATGCATTTCGGTTTATTTTTGATTTTCAAAATTTTAATTATTTATATCTTATTCGTATAATTGAAAGTACATGAAAACGTCGAAACTTATAGAATAATGAGAATAGTAGTAAATAAATTAGATCATAATTCATAAAAATTCTGTTGTAGATGTCTGTTAATGTAAACTATTGTTTTATCCAATGTGTCTCCGTCTATTCTCTTAATGGTTATATTTTTCATTTCCTCATTGAGAAGTAATTAAAATGAAGCTAGATAATTAGAAGAATTCTATACCTGTTTATTTCTAATATTCTTATTATTGATATAGTGTTTCATATTTACAGTTAAAATACTTTCATTAAAGATTATGAAAGAAGCTTTATATTGAAGGCAAATTTACGGAATTAAATAAAAATATACATGGTCAGAAAAAAAATAATACATTTACATTAAACTTCCTTTGCTTCAAAACAGTATATTCAAACATATGAAACTTAATAATAAATTGCTATTTATTAAATAGTCTGCTACGTTAAACCCTGCAGTTTCCTTGAACAGTTATGTATTGAAGGAGATTAAGAATGTTTTTCAACGAAATTACTTCACGATTTAGCATGCATGCATACATTCAAGAAAAATCGAATTTTTAGTTCACACCGTGATGTTGGACTGAAAATTTTGAGAGAGAATCACCCATAATTGCCAAATTCGAAGTAAGTAATCATTCAAGAGATACAAATTTACCAAGCATTAAATAATGATTCCTCAGCAATAATGCTCTTTTAGATATTGAATCTGATTTTAATTTTGAAAAAAATATTCTTGAAGGTCATTTGATGAGTGGAAAAGGAGTATTTTCCTAGAAATGTATTTCATTAATGTTTTTTTTTTTTTTTTTTTTTTTTTTTTTAATGAAAGCTATGTAAGTAAAGAACAATTTTTTGTTCAATAAATCAATATCCACGATGAGAATTTAGTTTAGAGTTTTAAATCCAGATTTAAAACGTATCATGAAAATGTGCAAGGTAAAGAAATGATCTTAAAGGAAACGTTCCCTATGCTGACGAGTTTTAAAGTATCCTGAAATTTAGAAAGGAGTTAGGAAATCCTTTTTATTCCTAAGAATTTCTCATCTAATAAAGTTTGAAATATTTCTAATGATTAACAAAGCGAATTTTAACCATCCGGGTAAGAAACTGCTTATTTCGTGTCGTGAATTGTTCTTTTATGCTTTGTAAAACATTTTAAGAAACTTTAAAATGTATTTAATGTAAAGATAACAGCATTTAAGGAAACGTGAGAAATGTTTACAAAAGTATAAAAATGAAAGCTTACCCGTTTAAAGCAGGTCACTTTTAAAAAAGGGTTACAATTAATTACATCTAAAATTCGCATTGTAGATTTATTTGATGGTATTTATTTTACATTCACGTGAACGAAATTAGAATGTGATTTTATTTTTGAGTTATTAACATAACAATTAATAGAAAACTGTCAGAAATAAAAGTTACAATTACAAAAGATGCATTTGTAGAAACTTGTTCTGGTTTTTCTTACCCGTGAAAAAAAAGTTAAACCGATATTTTAAAACAACATGTAAATGCTATAATTGTAAAAAAATGCTTTAAGTTATCCTTTTTTGCAGTCTAATATTTGAAAAGATCTATAACTTGACTTTAAAACTTTTTATAACAAAGACCAAAATTACTATTAATACAAATAATTTTACACAAAAGGCCTGTTTTCAACATAGTTTTAAGTAAAATTTAGTCGCACAAAAAACTTTTTTGGTGGTTTAATATGATTATGAGACTCAAAAATTTGAGTTACGCAGAAAATCAGATATTAGTATTCCGGATTTCTTATATATATATATATATATATACATACAAACATACGGATATCATATTATGTGTCTCCGGAGAACGCTCAGCGATCAGAGCGGTTTTTGGCTGTTATTTCCCAGAAAGCAATTCTAGATATTGGCGTGGAAAGGGGGATATGACTCGACAAGGGAGCTTACAGGCGATAAAAAAAAATTAAAAGAACATTGAAATTCGAGGGTTCTGAGTGGATTTGCTTGACAATGCGGGTGAGATATCTAACTATTTATAAAAATAATAGATCTGTATAAATATATCTTGATTTTTTTTTCTTATCATCATCATTAATACAATTCATTTATCAGAAGTTATGCCATGCTTATGCTTAGTAAATAATTCTGCATATATATATATATATTTATATATATATATATATGCAGAATTATTTACTATATATATGTATATATATATATATATATATGCACGTATGTATATCATATAATAAGTTTACAAAAAATATCCAATAAATTATTGAAACCGACAAGAACACTCGTAATTCGCATGTATGTGCATGTATAATTAGGATAATCTAATGTGCCTCCTCATGGCAAGGGGAGAAATTTGCAAAGGTTTCGAGAAGGGCTGTCACATACTCCCCCCCCCCAAAGTTTAAAAATTATCCGGCTTGAAAACATACAACTAGTTTTCAAGTATGTCCAGTGTGAGTTAAGAACATTGTTTAGAGCAACCGGAACCACTTCTAATTAGACACCTTGAGGCTCTTGACAAAAAATTACTGATCAACCGATGTATACCAACAGGTGTTGGTTGATCCTTAACATCAAGTTCAAAAAATTTGTCAGTTCTTTTGAAAACTTGGTAAGGACCAGAATATGGCTGCTGCAATTGTCACCTCACACTGTCCACACGTATAAAAACGCATGACAATATCAATAACACGTGGGGGGGGAATATTTTGTTAGTTGAATGATTCGTTGCTGGTACAGGTCAAAGTTGCCGCATAGTAAGTCTGAGATTTGACAGAAATTCGTATTGAGTTTCCTAAGGAGTCTGGAATTGCCTAAAAACTCACCCCTTGAAATCTGAATGAAATACTTCACTTTGGTTCTAATTTGCCGGTATACTCTCTTAATCATAGCATTCGCCTTAAGATAAAACGCTGTAGTATGAATTTTGTATGATTAGAGAAACTTCGCGGGGTTATAGAAAAATAAATTACTTCAAAACTTGGAACTTGGTCTATCGTATTGCTTCGGATACAACGAATCGGGAAATTTATTCCTGCTGGAATGCACGTGTTACAGTAGGTGCTGCCTGATCATTCTTGGGAACAACATCAACCCATATCTCCATATCTTGAACCAATAATTGCATTTAAGGAGATACCTACTATACCTAGACGGAGTCAATTGTCCCACAACTTCAATATGCTAGTGAGTAAATCGTGCAGCCACAGGTTGAAAGGATGCTAAAAGTGCTTTGGTGTGCATATTACAGTTCTGACATGCTAAACAGGCTTTGCCTCACCTCAGCACGTTCTTAGCCATATTTTTCTCCGCATATCGTGATCGTAACAAATTTAAAGTATCCTTCTTACCAGGATGGGATAAAGAACAGATAATGGATCTTTGATGAATAGACAATGAAACTTTTTGAAATCTCCCTTAATCGACATTACCAACAATTTCTTTGGATATGCGAAAAAATGCAAGGATCATGGTTGATGGCACGATTATCAAAACATTCGTGATACTAACAAGTTTCCTGTTCCTGATGTGTGGTTTTACTCGCACTTGACACTGACGGCTGCTCGGTCTTCTTTGGTATGAGATCTTTCTACTAGTAATGATAAGTCGTCGCCCTTTCTCCCGCAACAATTGCAATTCTTTTCGTAACACAGAAACTGAATCTATACGGGGTAATGATACTGTACTTACTTCTGGAAAACCTGAAAATTCATGTACCTTGTCAGAGATTGATGCTAAGTCTGATAGTTAATCTTAGCATGCAGATAAATTCTATTGAGTCAGTATAGGAAAACACTGCAGCCCAAAGTCGGGTGACTGATCACTTATTTTATTACTCTCTAAATTTCACATCCGGGACAGAAGTTGTGTAGGTTAAAGAACTCCTAAATGCAAATCTTCCAACAATTGCCTTAATGGGTCATTTTCAGACTGAGAAAATTAAAGTATAATCCTTTCTCTTTTGGTGTGTTCTAAGCATTTTCCTTTTGATGTGCGGGATGTGTTAAAACAATATTTCTAAACTGGGAAAAGTATTCTAGAACCAAATGCCGAAACAAAATACATGATATTTCAAGAATCCTCAAAAATATCAGCGCCTAGAAAATGAGATTCCAACGTATAAACCATACCTCGGGATCGTGTTCCCGGAATATATGTGGGTGAAATGCCACTCTGGATATTTTAACATCCTCCTTTACTTCCAGGGCCATTTTATGAAGGGGTTGTTATAGAAAACACTATAGATACAACCTATTCAAGCCATAATATTTAACACAACCATTCATGCAAAGAACAAAAGATATCCTAGAGAATCGCACCGACTGCATTGAAAGTACGGCAAAGTTCCTTTCAAAAAAGTAAATAACCCAATTAAAAACTGAACAATGTTGTAGATTTGATACTTCAAAAATATAATATCTGGAATTACTAAACTTGGAATAACACAGTTCCGAGTTCGGGTTACTAATAAGAAGGGATAATAAGATGCGTAAGTATATACCATACTTGACTCAGAACTGTAGTAATAAGTGATCCGGGATAATTTAATATTTAAGACATCAACATCTATAAATATTAAATATGGCGTTGTGTATAAGAATATCTTTCGTCCAAATGAAGCAAAATAAAAAATGATGTTAGTTCAAATATATACAAAAAAAAAAAAAAAAAAAAAAAAAAAAAAAAAAAAAAACCACCTTGTAAATAATTGAAAGGATACAGCTCATATCAGAAAATTTTCACGCAAGTATAGAGCATAGTGACAAAGAAAAATTGTAGGGTGATCTTGTAGAAATCAGTACAAGCAAGATTCGAGCATCTAGCAAAAGGCTACAGAGAACTCTAGTGAGTTGAATTAAGAGAACGACGAATCTACTGTTTCAAAATATCTTCTGCTCTTCCAGTATAAACTCAGCAGGTCCCAGTCATCGACGGAGAGAAGGAATGTTGGACAGGTCTCGGAGGGAAATTAAATAGGTTAATTGATGGAAGACAGTAGTCGGATCATTAAAGCAAAACTTCCTTTTCCTCTTCTGTGTCCTTCTGATGGCTGCAGGGGTGTAAATACCAATATCACAGATGCGCACACAGATCACTCGTAATTTTCATATTTGCGCATGTAGAAATAGATTGTTCTAATGCGCCGCCACATGGCAGAATTGTTCATGAAATGGTGCAAATGGTTCTAGAAAGGCCACCACAATAGACAGTAATAATCTTATCAGAATGCGAAGGGAACTAGAAGTCAGTTAATTTTGTTGTCAGTTGAACAAGGAGTCCTTGAAATTTTATTTTGTTAAATTGCTTACATGAGAGTTTTCTCAGTTACTGTCAAGCTCTTAAATGCACGTGACAGATTTACCAGACGGATTTTTTTCTGTTTTTTCATCACTTATTTCTTTTTTTGTTTCTTCTAAATTGATCTAATACTTTATAGTATAAATTGCAACTGAGATAAAAGGTAAATTAAATAAATCATCCAAATTCATAAGTTATATTAGCAATGCATAAAATATTTTTTGCAAGCAAATTAATTGTTTGCATATTTGTCTCGTAGCATTACAAGGTTGAATATCAAACGGATAATATTTGACCATCGCATTCTATTCAATAGGTTTATTGCAGATTCTATGAAAATATACTAACATTTTAGTCAAATGTTTTCAAAATCTTTCAAACTTTTACTAAGAGATTTATGTCATGGGAAGTATTATCTTAGTTTTAAAAGGGGATTGTCTAAATTAAAAATGCATTTATAAATACAGCAGGAATTTCAACCTAGACAATAAAATATATCATAAATAGTATATCCGCAGATTGAGTAAATCTGAATAAAGTAATTTTTCTAAAAAGTGCATTAAAATGATTTAAAACTTCATAAATTTTTTTCTCAGTAGAATTCTCATCTCTTATCTTTTCTGATTGATGTGATCGGCATCGGCATCCATTGTATATAAATTTATGTAAAAAGGGATAAAAAATTATACTTAAAACGATGTATGAAGTACCAGTCAGAAAGATTTATATGTAAAAGATTATAGATCTTTAAAGACGTATGATCCTCACAGTTTCGTAAATAAAAAACAGTTTCAAAAAGTTTGCATTAATTTACATGAAAAGATTTTAGTAAAGAGCTGTGATCTTTTTTCGAATAACATTTGGAAACACTAGATCAAAGAAAAAAAATTCGTAAGTATTTTTAACCATCCGCAAAAAATTAAAAAAAAAAAAAAATCCTGAGACTTGCCTATATCACCTACATCCAGACTACACCACCTACATCGAGACTTGTCTACATCGAGATCGAGTATCTTAGTTGGATCGGAATGTTACTCTGGAACGTATAACACTCTTTATTTCGGTAGCAATCTTATATGAGAGTACACTCAAAAACTTTAATTGTCAATATCTTTGTTACGATTCTTCGGAAAGTTAGAACTTTTACAAACTGCTAGAAATTTGATCACCTCCTTCTGTGGGAGGGAGTTATCGAAGACTCAAAGAACATTTCTAACATCTGACTCCGACTAAAATTCAAGACTCACAAAAGTTTCAAATTTACAGTGAGGAAATTTGAATACATCTGAGTACATTGAAATACATCTGAGTTTCAAAAGGAAATTACCTAAAAAAGATTTCCTTTCTCTCACAACTGACGCTGTGAGAATTTCAGTCAAAGGAGGTTAAATAGTGTTCTTGAATTTAATCAGATTTAGGTAAAGCAAGTTCTTCTTAAGTATACAACATAAAGATTTCAAATTCAATAAATTTTATCTTTCATGTAATCATCGTTTTTTTTCTCTTCAATTTGATGCAACCCACGTCTCAATTCATTTTATTCCACTTCTAACCCAAATTGAAATACAATGGAAATTAAGAAAAGAAGTACTAAGGCCCAAGTTACAAGAATTATATCTACAAAGGTGAGAACTCTTAATCTTTTACTCTACAACTCACTCTAATCTTACTTCTAATCTTTCTCACTCTTAATCTTTTACTCTTTATTCACAAAATTATGAAAAGTTTCGAATGTGTCCTTTTCCCTTTTCATATAGCCTTCTTTAGTGGTTACCATTAACGATGCCGTGTTCTTGATATATATAAAGAGTAGAAAAATTTTAAAATCTTAACACGTAACTTCCTCTTCTTTCCTCGCCTCGAAGAAGTTTTCGAGCAAATGTCGCCAAGCTGTTTTTAACAGAAGCTTTGTTTTCTTTTTGCAAATGCAGCAGTGTTTAAATGAATACTTGGCTCTCTCACCGTTCATTTGCTTTTATTAGAGATTTTTTTTATTTATTTACCTTTTCCATTTAGAAAAGAGACATTTATTCTTATGAGATTAATTCGATGATAGAGGTTTAATAGTATTTAGAAGGTCATTCACAATTTTATTCATATAAAGGGCATTAAACACTTTAAAGTGTTTGTCTTCTAATGCTCTTCCTTATTTCATTTAATATTTTCGTTATTTTAATATTGCATTCAAAATCAAAGTTGGAAGGTGAATTAAGAAGTACCTAAAGTGTTACATTTTTCCTATGTGATCCATGTAAATTCTTCTACTAAAATGTATACAAAAGTTTAAATTTTAAATTTAGCATAACTATTGTAATTTTTAAAGAAATAAAAATAATTATTTATGTATATAATTTATTTTATGATTATAATATTTTCTGTGTTCTTGATAAAATTAATTTTAGATATAGTTACCACATAACTAACTTTAATCATTCCTTTAGTGATGATTTGTTATCTAATGCACAGTGATTAAGTTACTTAAACTATGTAAATAATTTCAAAGTTATAACAAGATTCCATTATCTTCATAGATGTTTTCATTATGACTCACTTTCTAGGAGTATATTTAATATTACCTTTTTTCTAGACGAAAAAGTTTAACAGCATTAGACTAGAATTTCCTGAGTAAAATGAATTTAGAAGTTTGAGAATTATAAGGATTGTACAATGTGTATGATGAGTAGAAGTTAGTTGCAGTGAATATTTTATATCTAAACTGTATTATGAAAAAATTTCTATGTTAAAATTCCAGTTATACCGATGCTCGAACTAGTTTAAATCAGTTTTTGAAGATAAATATTTCTTCAGAAGGTGAAAAGGTATTATAATTTTTGAATAATAATTCATTAAAACTTATCAAACATATTTATTCTCCAGACCACTGCTTTATAAAATCATTAATCTTGAGTTCGTTCGAGATTTTTGCTAAAAAATCAATTAAAATTCTAAGCTTATGATTGTATTTTTAGACATATTCTACTTACTTTTATAAGAATATCCACCAAGTCTAAGCACATAATATTGTTACCAAACTAATTCCTCTATCACATGGAAATGGAAAGCCAATTTTATTAATATTTAGTTCCCACAAGGTTTTTTTTTTAAAATAGTCATATAACTGAGCCCAAAATAATTTAAATGCTGCTCCTCGTAATCATACGAAACATCTCTTTCTATAAAAATTAATTATAAAAAAAATAATAAATTGTTCCATCCAATGTTTTGCAAAAAGGAGTTTTAGCTACTAAAGGTGCAAACTTTTTAAGAATTAACTATTAAATTATTCATTTAAATTTTAGAATAACAGCAAACGATAATATAACAACGGAATGGAAATTAGAATAATTCATTTACTCATTTATTCATTTACCTCCTCCCTCTGTCCCACCTTCGTTCACTTTCTCATTAATTAATGAATTACTTAGAGATAAGAAAAGATACCTAGAAAATTCTTTATTTTGGAAAGTACTCGGTAACCATTTTGTCGTTGATTTAAACAACAGCCCCTTGGATGATAGATCTATGACAAACTAGATATTCTATACTTCTAATTTTTCTAAGAGAAAATGCAGAATGTAATTATTTAACTTTTAAAAAATATTTTTTAATAAACTCTAGAACTAAGCACAGTTCTGGGCAAGAGAAGCCACAGTTGAACTCTAACAGTGTTTACACGTTATGGAGATTAAGAGTCGGAAGACTCATGCGCTCTAAATAAAACTAGCCAACCTATTTTTAAATATTGATAACAAAATAATCTTTTAACATGCATCTCTACCATATATCTGAAATATTTTCGTGGAAGCTTGTTTGATATTTTGTGCTTTAGGAAAAAAAATCCAATCTAGCAGCGCTGTGACAAGCTTGCTTCGTTACTATGGCTCTGACCCCTCGAGGCAAAACAAATAATTAGTCCAACAATTATCAATACAGCAAATACTTAGTATATTTATTATTTGTATTATTGTTAGTATATTTATTACATTTAAGAATAATTCAAATTAAACTTTGTAATTCCATCCCTTCATCATTATTTAAATGTACAAACATTTCAAACTTAATTAAATATTTAATAACGCCCCAATTCCAATTGAAAACATGTCAGAAAAATACAAGCACTATTTATTAGGTTTATTCAACGATTATGTAATATAGCTTTCTCTCATATTACTCTCAAGGCATCTTAAATTTAGATTAGAATTAAACAATAAAATACTAGCCTTCGACTCTCTTGCTTTGAATGAGACATTTCTCGAATACCGTGTTCCATTCTTGTTATCACTTACTCTAACCAAGAGTCTCATCTGACCAATTTTTAATCACAAAAGATTAACTATAGATCACCAAGATTTATGTGAATTATTTGCGTATAAACAAATAAAAAAGGATAAGAAGATGAAGTTCAAATCATGAATAAGTACAAACTAAGGTAAGTAAAACAAAGAAAACCAAAAATAGAAAGATCATAAAGAAACATTTACAAATTCTTAATCTGGCTTTTGAGAGACTAGCTGGTTAAAAATATTTTACAGGTACTCAACAATCCTAACAGAAAAAATAATATAAATCATTTAGAAAATTCCATCAAATCAAAAAGAGGCAAGATGCATACAGAATAAAGAGAAAAGGAGAAATCAAGTAAATATATCTATATACAAAGAGACATACAAAATTGGCATGCGATGAAAACAAAACAAAAAAAAAAATCTATAAAATAAATCAACCAGATTAAAATAGATAAAAAAAAAACTTAAATGAGAAGACATGCATAACAACAATTTTACACATCATTCTCCAGTTTACGAATCAACATTATCCCGCTCAATCATAAACAGTAAGCATACTAATGCGTTCTATCAGAGATAAAGAATACTAATGTAAGAGAAAGTAAAGAATTTAAAACAAAATTTAAAGCAAAATAGAAAAAAATAAGAGACAACCCCAAATTTAAAAAAGAAAGAAACTGAACCTTTTAATTAATATTTTTTTAAAATTACGCTTATTAAAATTCAGTGAAAATTCTGCTTTCAGACCAATATTTTAAACTTATCCAAGTTAATGTAAATATCCAAAAAATAAGTCTCAAGTCTAACATTACGTAAAATATCATAATTACAATATGTTTTTAAAATATTCAGGCTTAATAAACTCTCCCATTAGGGTTTTTCTTATAAATTACCAAAGTAAAAATATCTCTTTTATCATATATATTGCTAGAAATTTTTTTATCTTTCATTTTTAAAAAAAATATCTAAATATTCTGCTTCATTAATATTAACATTTGCTCTCAATAATTTTAAGTACTCTGGGTAAAAATTTAAGGCTTAACATCTTTAATATTATCACATTGAAAAAAAATTACTTCATCAATATATCTATGCATTTTAAAACTATTGTAATAAAAATTATGTTTATAAACATGTAAATAGATATTGACTAAGCAATTACTTACAATATTTATTACACTTTGTTTCTTACCTTTAATTTGTTTATATATCTTATTATTAAAAATATATATGATTTTCTTTTAAAACTACTATAACTAAATAATTAATTTTTTTTCTTGAGCAATAACCTTGCTAATATTAAATTTTTTTTTATAAATCTATTTTCCAACTTTAATATGATTCTTTATCAATAGAAATAAAAAGATCTTCAAAGTCATATCTATAAATTGCATAAATCTATTTATTATTTATATATTTGACTACATCAGCTCTATTTTAATGATGGTACTACTTTTTAATTTATCTATAACATTTAATATTACTTTTTGTAGTTTTGAACCAGCAAGAATAATATATGCATTCACACCATTATTTACTGTTCTAACTTTGATATGATCTTTATGAAACTTGTTATGTGTTTGAATATGTGTGGTAATTTATCGTTATTAATATTAACACCAATTTTCTTATAAAATGCAATGATTATATTAAAATTTCTTATAGTTATTTACGATTCTGAAGGAGTTATTAGTCTCAAAAAATTTATCATTAAAATCAATATAGAATTTTCATCAAATAAAATCATAATTATTAGGCCGGCATTTTATCAGCATAAGTAATATTAAATCTGTCCTATAGACTCCTAAGAGAATTATTTTTAAATCCTCCAAATAAATATCTTCATAATTATTTTTATGGACTTTTCTAAAGACTAGTTTCTTAATTTCGTAATTAATAATGTCTTAAAACTGTTTAAATGCTTCTAAAGGAAGACTACACTTAATTGCTAATTTAATAATAAAGTTATCGATATGTAAGCTAATTTGTTGCTTAAAACATATTTTTCGAAATGTTAAGTCTGAAATTAGTACCATGATTTATATTTCTTAACTTTATATCCTCAAAGATATCCCAACTAAATATAATCACATGTTGATATTCCTCATTAATATGTTGTTTGTAACCATTACACAAACTTACATATATATATTACTAACTTTTAAATCATAGTTACTACTATAATTAAAAAAAATACAACTTATTTTTTTATTATATTTAAAAGCTGTTTTTAATGTTGAAATTTTTGATAAGGATTGAATTCTTTAGATTTTTTAATACTAAAATTAATCTTATCAAAAGATTTGTCTATAAATTAACTAATACAATATTCATTTTTACAATATATACCATTTTTTTGCATCTCTAAATTATAATTTTTTCAAACTGTATCCATGAAAAAAATATTTTATAATATCCTTAATTAAATGAATATACATTATTCTTAAGTTTATTAATGCGTAAAAACAGTCTATAACTAAATAATTTGTTTCTTTTTTTTAATGCGAACTAAAAGGTACTTTAAACATTAAAATCTTTCTCAAAATTATCATTAATCTCAAGATTCTTTTTCTTAATGTTTTCATTATTAATTATAATTTTCTTTTTGCCTTTTCTATCCCTAACGTTTGTCTTAAAGACACTATTACTTCCTACTTGACATTCTTTGCTATCACTAGTATAATAAAAAGTTAATGAACATTTTGTTTAATACATAGTAATTTATTTTGAAAAAAATGCACATTGAAAAAATTCCCATGTGAGTAAAATGTTTCATAATATTATGAATGTAGTTTAACCACCACGACCTGTTTTTAATGTAAGGAAAAAATTTTTGCTTATATATACCTCAACCTTATCAAAAGCATGTACATGAAACTGTTCGATTTTATTATCATTCAATTGCTAAAGTTTTTTGTGTCAAGCCTAAGTTGATTAATTCTAGTATTAATATACTTCAAAATTTAACTAATATATTTATAATTGCTAATTTTGCACACACAATTTAAAAGGTAAATACAACTATAAATTTTTTACCAAAAATAAATTTAGAATTCTTATTATCTTGATGTTTTTTTTTTTTATCAGTTTACAAGTTTTGCTTCTAGAACAATGACATACATTAAAAAATAAATTATTTTTACATATATCCTTTTCATTAGAATTATGGAGACTATAATCTTTGTTAATCATTTGATTATTAATAACATTATCTGATTTATTATATTGATAAGCATAGTCTAAGTACTTTTTCGAAAATATTTTAGTCATAATTTCAATTCTTTTTGTAATCCAAACAAATTTTTTTCTCATTCTCTCCAAACTTCATATTCATATAAGATGCTGAATAAACCTATCAAGAATGTGAAGTGATTAGTTAAAATAATTAGACGAAATTCTAAAACATAAAATAATTTCAAAAGTACACTATAAACTTAAAATATCTACCATACTAACAATTGTCAGATATCCAAAAATAAATTCGAGCACCATAAGAATTACTCTGTCTAAATAAAACACATCGCCAAATATACATTCAACAAAACCATAACCCATAAGAATTATCACTTTTATAAGGTACAAAAGCACAAATATATTAGTAAACTCTATCCATTAAACGAGTAAGAAACTCATATAAAGATTAATTACAATGCAAATAAAACTTAACTTCTTAACGATAATAAACATACCATTATAGCTAATACCGAGGGAGACTGTATAAATATAACCGCATTTACCAGTCAATAAAATTATACTAAAGAACATTCATTACCCTAAAATGTAGAAAAATATTTACTAACATATGAAATTATATGACATATAAAAATAGCTAAGTCTAAACAACCATAATATTTTAAAATAGAACAAGATTATATAATTATATAATCATTAAGCTAGTCATAGAAAATACACCATAACGAAATATGATTAAAAAAGTAGATAAAATAAGGTATATAAGCCCTGATTACCTTAAAAATAAGAAAAATACATAAGTTTAATGTAAAAAAAGGTGTTTTTATTGCAAAAAAAAAAAAAAGGATTGAAGTAGGGCAAAAATATCACATACATACAAGTATAAATTATTTGAAACAGGAAAAATTTCTGGAGTAATACACAAAATAATTTTTAAAAATGTAATAAACAAGAATATATAAATCAAAAAGAAGAATACAACGTTGAGAGAAAAAAAAAAAAAAAAAAACTAATTTAACGTAAGACTGTATAGCTGAAAAGCACAGAAAAGAACTAGATTAAAACACACACACATACACTGAAAAGAGAAAGAAAGAAAAATAACAATATATAGAAAAGTAAAATATATATAGACCGATAAACACAAAATTGAAATCTATAAGTCGATTTTCAAAAAAATGTAAAAACAAAAATGTCATATCAAAAGACCTAACAAAATCTTACTTTAATAGCACATATGTAGCTAGGTTATTAATAGACATATGATGAAAATATTAATTTAGTAGTGCACAAAATTAATTGAAATAATCAAGTAAAATTAGTATAAAAAGTATAATTAAGACATTAGAAAACTTTTAAAATTTTAAAAAAACTTAAAAAAATATTTTTCTTAACTAAGATAATAGTATAAGAAAATAAATTTTTTAATTGTATAAAACCTAGAACAAAAAAGTTACACTATAAAACAAAAAAGAAGGTAAAATTCAAATCATGAATAAATTCAAACACAAGGCATGTAAAACAAAGAAAACTGGGGAAAGAAATACCATAGAGAAAATGAAATATAACTTTTATAAATTCTGAGTCTGGCTTTTGACAAATTAAATGGTAGGTACCCAATTTACGGGTACTCAACAATAGCAGCAGAAAAATGTTATAACCATTATGGAAATTCCATCAATTCAAAAAGAAACAAAAGGAAAATAAAACAATTTTCAAAGGATGAAATAAAGGAAAATATAATAAGAGACAAAAGACACACACAAAATCTGGGTACAAAATGAAAATAAAAAGGAACAATATATAAAATAAAACAACCAGATTAAAAAAGATTGCAAAAAGTTTCACGAGAAGCCACGTATAGCAACCATTTACATATCATTCTTCCTCTTAGTTACAAATCGCTGTTCTCCCACTTAGTCGTAAACAGAAAGTTTTGTAATGTCTTCTAAAAGAGAGAAAGAGTAAAGAGAAGCAATGCATAGCAACAATCATCACACCATATATGTGTACCTGTGTGTTTGGGTGGGGGCATGTGTTTGTGTAATAATATAGATGGGTATTTGATAACTGTCTGGATAACTGAGAAGGAACAATTGGAACCTTATCAGTGAAAGCAGCCCTTAATCCCAAATCAGAAGCGACTGCGATGACGATTGAAAATATTTGAAGTTGTTTATTCTGTAATATAGATGTCGGCTTGTGTAACGAGGATGCAGGAAGGAAGGAGAGAAGAACCAGTGATGGTGTGGAAGCTTCGTGCATCAGTTCGGGGAGGCGAAATCCTTACTTCATAATGGAGGAATGTGGGTGGTAAATTCAGAACTATGGCAACGAAAAGTTAGTGCAACGATTCGAGTGGGTGCACATGACGTCAGTACTTGCTTTGGTGGAAAATTACAGATTCTGAAATGGAAGATTGATTGTAATTCTATTGGTTGTTGGTATATTCGTCTACTGGTTGTCCAAAAGTTGCCACTATGAGATATAAAAATTATGAGCGTAGCATGTCCAGTATACAGTTAAAAGAAAACTGTGAGTTTAAACAATAAAATGAGAGATAATTTGATGATTAATTTAAAAATAAAATAAATTGTGCTAATTTATTGGAGTCTTCTAAGGTCTTTTAATAGTATTACGTCGTTGATGAAGTTTTAAATTTTGTATACTGATGTTTTGAATATTGTACAGAGAACTGAAAATATTTTAGAAGTATTTTAAATATGCTTTTATATACGGTTATAGTTATTTCTTTATATCATTATTTATTTAATAATTCCAAGATTCAAGAAAAAATGTGTATCTGGAAAAGCTTTAGCAACGAAAAGTTAGTGCAACGATTCGAACCAAGAATGATTGAAAACTGCATTTGACTAGAAAATGCCTTTAATAATGTGGAAGATAGGGAAAAGATACCCAAGTTTCCAACATATCTAATATAATTGATGTCACAATTTTGAAAGATAAATGGGAAATTGTTGAAAAATTCTGCATATATACTAACATTCAATCATCATGATGCAAAACCTCCAATACGTTAAAGAAGCTACTTCCAGATCAACAGAAAAAAAAACAGTTAGCTGATACTAGTAACAGAATAAAAAGAATATGGAAGCAGAAAAACTAAATTTACAGATATAGCTGCTTAATTTGATAACACATGGCTGACTAGAAGACATTCATCTTAGATTGGTGTTGCCTGTATGATTGACATTCTTACAGGATATGTTGTGGACTTTTATATCATGTAACACTGTAAAGAATTTGAAGTCGCAATATGTGATTTAGGAAAGAATTCTGCAGATTTTCACTTCTTGTGTGAATGCCACAAAACATCTTGCAATACATATTATCAGGTACCTTGGAAGTAAATGCAACTCATCACCTTTGACAAGATCAGAAGAAATGGGTTTTTTTTAGAAAGATACTTTAAAGAATTTCTTCATCTGAACAGAGTCAAAGATTCACAATGTTGATGTAACTATTAAATAAAAGGAATGTTTGAATCATATCAGTAAAAGAATTGGTACAGCAAAATGTGTGAAGGATTGGTATACCAAAGGAACAACACTTGGTATAAAATTTCATGTCAGTCTGAAAGCTGAAATAAAAAAAATGACATGATATAACTAGAAAACCTTTCGCAACAATAAAGGTAATGTAAAAAAATGAATACTGTTCTATATTTGACATTATACCATAGCATATACTCTGATAAAAAGCCATATTTTAAATGTCATTCAGTCAAGGAAGATTCTTCGCATTTATATCAATTAAGTGTAGATAACGGTTTCTTATGTGAAGAATGTTAAAATACTAATTAAAGAATCCCATATGTCAAACATTTTACCAGTATATCAGAGATTGGCTTCGAATGATCTTCTGGAATATTGCACACGATGCATGACTCAAAATGAAACTCTTCAGAATGTAATTTGTATTAAATGTTCTAAAGAAACCTTTTCAAGAAAGAGGTGTGTTAAATTAATTGTTTGTGAAGCTATTACTGGGTATAATGTACGTACTTTAAAGTGTCTACAAAATGTACAAAAGTAAAATAAAATGAAATAAAACAAATCTTCTGCAACATAGGCTAAATTGAAATATTACAGAAAACTATGTCAACCCAAAAGGAGAATGAAAGTTTTGTATAATTTAGTGCACAAAAAATCAACCAGTTCGCAAATTAAGAGAAAAACCATTAATTGAAAATGAAAGTGTCATGTATAAGTCTGTATATCCTAATTTTTAAATCTGCAGTATACCGAGAAACGATTGTAAAACTGAAATCAAAACAATTATAACATAATTTGTAATTTATGTATGATTCATTAAAATTTAATTTATTGTATATTTTCATTTCATGTATATTTTTATATAACGTGCATGTGTTTTAGAGAGAAACATCGTATGACATTTTTGTGCGTTTGCGACTTATTTTCAAAAATTCTTAATATTTCTTTTAGTTTGAATTGGTGCATGTGGTTATAATGAATAATATATGTGATAAGCGTAGTAGAACTAAGATTAATCTTAACATCAGAAACATGCGATTATGCTTTATAAATTGGGAAAATTGAAAAATAAGTTTTCAATATTTTTTTTATTTTTATTTTGTGCACCCTTGAAATGAGCTAGAAATATTTCTTGGTTATTCTGAATGTGTTTAGTAAAGCTGTACATGAAACTAAATGTAAGGATTGCAGTTATTTTTTAAAAATCATTAAATTTGAAAGTTTTCAATATTTTTTCCCTGAGAAATTCAAAAGAAATTTTATAGAAAATTAAATATTATCATTAAAAATTCTGTACTCAATTAAATATATGTTAGCATTATAATAGTATTGTAGAAGAAAATGGGGTAAAAATATCAATAATTATAAAGGCCTTAACCATTTAAAAATATGTAATTTTTTTAAAAATGGAAATGCTCAAAAATTCTGATGTATAACAGTTTTTTAAATATAGGAATTTTAATTCATACGATATATAAACAATTAAAACTTTAATCATGGTATTAAATTTTTTTAAAAAAAAATGTGAATTTTGATACCGTGGAGCTTTAAAATAAACTGTTACAATCTTTTAGTAGTAAAACTATAACGATTGCGAATAAGCTCTAATCGAAAGGAAAGAATTAACATTTGGGTAATCTTTGCTTTTTTACATACAAATAATTACGAATAACAGTATCAATTTTATTTAATCATTTATCTCGGATATTTATATTGTTTCACTGAAATAAGTTTTTTAAAAAATATTAAGCTTTTTTCAGGAAAAATCATGCCTATTTCTACTTTCGATGAGTAACGTCATTTGAAACTCAGAAAATTATACTACTGATTACAAAGTAAAATCATTCAGCGAAAATAGAAAGAATCACCCACCTCTAGTTAATGCAAATAAAGCTCAAATGTTTTACTTTTATTTGCCTTGATGCACAAACAGGACAGTTTTCAGGAGAATACGCAACTACTGTTTCTGTTTCAACTTCTACTTATGAACAACTATATGTAACCAAAGACCCTGTTACTGTTATATTAAAAACATTCGCGTTTTGTATTATAATGAATAAAGCTACATGATTCGAATTCTTCAATTGCTTGAATTTTTTTTTAAATTAAAAAAGAGAATCAAAACAAGATGCAAACGAGTAAATTATTTATTTCATTTCTACAACTAAAGAACAGGTGCATGGTTTATTTTTGTTCTCAGTTTACTAAATGGTTATTACAGATTTATAACTCCAAATAACTTTTTAATATAGTTCAATTGAAGTTTTTGACTTCTGCGCATTGAATGTATTTCGTAGCTTCGAATTTTAAACAAGTTCTTGAAAGAATATATCTGGTTTCGAAGCTCTATTTACGGTTTAGACATTGGTTTCCTTGATAATAATGCAGCAAATAATATAGTAACTGTTTGAAAATCAGAATAAATTTTGAAAAAAAAAAAAAAAAAAAAAAAAACGTGTGCGTTGTCCCTGTAAATAATAAAATTTCTGCGCGATGCTTTATTACATTTCTGTTACGTTATTTAATGTCACTTGTAATAAGGGAAAACAGAGCTATTTATGTCGAAACATGTTCTTTTCAAACATTTCGATCCTTATAAAAAGGATAGATACTCAGGGTTTCCATAACATTTGAGATATCTGCGGCTATCTAGTTCTTAAAATGAATATCAAACTAAATATATACTGATGGAAATAGATTAAAAAATACTGCACTCTTATATTTATGAACAAATCGTTTAATCTCTTCAGCACCAAATTATTTTTTTGTCTGCCGAAATTTTCTTACTTTTCTTATAGTCGATTTGGAAAAACAAACAAACTTAATGTGCCTTTTTTTATTCCAAAAATATTTTTGCCGATAAGGACCTAATTTCCCCCCAAAAAAATTTAACCAAATGTCCAAAAAATTTCATAACTAGACTTAACACATTAAGTCGGTGGGGCAGCTATAACGTATAAAAAAGACACTTTTCTTATGGAATCTTATTTTATTTAATATTTCTAACCAATCTACTTTGTAGTGGTGATATGATATACGCGAAAACATTACGACACATAAAGAAAAGTTGCAATCCTTGATTCTTCTTTAAACGTTTACCGCTTGAAACCCATTTTACGAGCACAAATTACGCATTAATTTGACGATTACTAGAATAAGATCTGAAAAAAGTCGTCCAGAAAGTCTTATTGACGTCCGAGTACTATTTGGCTTTCCTATTCTAGTAGAAGTGTCTTGATAGTGCTCAGTTATAGAGCAGACAACTCTTAAATATTCGACAGTCTAAAGAATTTGTTCCTTTCGTCTCCATTTTTTTAAAAAAAATATTTTAGGATTTACAGCAAAGGAAAATATAGGCAGTAACGGCGTATCATTGACAAGCAGAAAGTATATCTGATTCTAATTCATCGGACGAGATAGGCTTTCACCTACATCTAAACCTTGCTCAATAGCTGACCCACCAAAATATTCAAATTCATTTTCGTCATCCGATATATTGAACATTTTAGCATATATATGACGCCTGTGGGGGTAAAGAAAAATTGTAGCAACCCCTCCGTTGAGTAGGAGATGGTGGAATAGCGTCTTAGAGAGACGCGGTCGAGCTGTACTTGTAAAGGGTCGGGGAAAACCAGCCTCGATATGCAAATAAAATCCTTTCGTCGTTTTCGTTAAAAAAGCTTGAGTTATCCTTGTGCCCACATGAACAAGACTCAACGAAATCGTGTGTAAGATGATTGATCAGTTATATATTGAAGTAATGAGAAATAAATAGTATTCAATGCTCTCACATGAACAAGGTAGTCACACAGGCCTCAGACATACAATAAATCATTGACAAGCAGAATACATATCTGATTCTAATTCATCATATGAGATATACTCTCACTAACACCTAAAACTTGTTCAATAATTGACCTACCAAAATATTCGAATTCACTTTCGTCATCCGACATATTGAATGTATATAATAACAGTGTTTCTCGATGCAAGTAAGCCGAACAGGAACGCATTTCTATTGCAAAAACTTTGATTCATCATAATTAACAGAGCAACAATCTTCATTCAAATATACTTACAAAATACCTTTTATATAGAATGTAGCACGGAATTTAAAAAAGGCTATTTAGTATGTTAAAAATTATTTAAAAAATTTAGAGAAGTATTTTTATTTTAAAATTGTATTTCTTAAAAAACGTTATACTGATCTCATCTTATATTGTAAATAAGTATTCAAGAAGAACAATATTTACTTCTTATAGTATATATATATATATATATATATATATATATATATATATATATTCTGAGATTAGAAAACATCTTCTTTCAGATATGATTATCTCTAAGTTGTCATCTCATATTTACTCAACTACTAATGCTGGTTAAAATAAAACACAATTTCAAAAAGCGTATTTTAATTTGAATAAAATAATTTTATGAAGAAGTTGCGCTGTTCTTTGGACGAAACTTTGGGAGAAAAAGATTCAAATTAAGAAAAAAAATCTCTCTTTCACAAACATTTCTTTAGATCACTGATAAAATATACAGCAAGTTCCTATATAACATATTCTTGGTTCAAACAACGGATTACTCGAAAGCGAAATATATCTTTTCAAATTTTTAGTAAATCGAAAAAAAAAAAAAAAAAAAAATCGAAACATTCTTTACAGATAGATTATTTAGTTCTGTATTTTACTCCCTTATGATATCGGAAAATTACTAAAATCATGGAATATTTATCACCACTGTCCTTAAAAAGGGTTTATCAAAAAAACTATGAATAAAATACTTACATCAAAAATCAGATCTCTTTAAAGCTTACAAACTTTCCATAATGAGATTCTTTACAAATCCAGTTTCTTTTTAGCTCCTAGTTATTTTACTCTTACTGAAATACAATGTTTTCAATCTCCATTAACGTCACAGGAGTTTATCTAAAGGAACATAAATATTATGTTCTAACCAAATTAAAACAAAAAAATCCAAGTTTGTTTTTTTAAAAATTATACCGAAGACATTGGAACAAGATAAATCTTGCCCACTCGGCTAAAAATAATTATAACTTCTTTTATTTAAAACTTGATGTGACCAATGCTTCCACCACTTTACCTCATTTCCATTAAAAATAAAAATAAAAAAAATCCAAGGGAAAATGTAGGGTCATTCCCAGACAGCAATGATTTTATCCACGATATTATGAATTCTTAATCCTCCATTCTACAAAAGAGGAATTCTTATCTCAAAGTTATGAAAAGATACGGAGAAGCTCTTTTTCCCCTCTCTTTTCCTTTTCGCCTTTTTGCAGTTTCCAGTAATGATGTTGCTCTCGATGCAAGTAAATCGAACAATAAAAACTATTTTAAAATCAACGCTCATATTTTCCTTTTTTTTCCCTCTCTGGCAAATACCTACAATATGCGTTTACCAAAAACCTTTCTTCGAATGGTGTGCAAGTGCAGCATTTAGGGATTGGACAGTTTTCTCGCAGTTCGTTTGTACTAGTTCGAGAAACATTCAATTTACTTATCATACTATTTTCGAAAAGAGACTATTAAACTTTTGGCTTTAATTCGTGTGTAGAAATTTGAATGGATTTATAAAGACATTCACGGGGAGAAAATTTACAATAAACATAACTTCATCTTAATTTCAAAACAAGATTACCGACCCTAAAACACATTTCACACGTATCGTAATTAACGTTGCAAGAATTTCCTCCAAGTTAATTCAAGGAATTATAAATAGTATCCTTGGATTGAAAAAGATCCAGTGAAAGCAAGTTCTGACTTAAATGTTCAAAATAACTACTTCAAACTCGATAAATATCTTCCCCAATATAATTTTTACTTCTTTTCAATTTGTTGCGATCTGCCTCTCCATCTATTTTATTCCATTTCTCGCCAAAATGGAATTAAAAAGTAAATTAAGAAATATATGTGAAGACCTAGGATACAAGGATTATATCTACAAGGGTGAGAACACTTAATCCTTCATTCTACAAAAGCGGAGATTCCTTTCGAAAAGTCCTTTCCCTATAGCCTTCTTTAGTTATTATCATTAATGATGCTGCTCTTTCGATGGAAATATAACGAGCGGGAAAAAGCATTTTAAAATTATATCACGTTACTTCCTCTTCTTTTCTCGCTTCGAAGAGGTTTTTCAAGCAAAATCCTCCAAGTTGCTTCCAGAAACACTCTTTTCGCTCTATGCAAATGCAGCATTTAAGTGATTATTTGTTTTTCTTACAGCTCTTTTGCTTTTATTAGAGATTTTTTTTATTTACTTTTTCCCTTTATAAAAGCGAAATTTAAACATATGAGATTAATTCGTCAGTAGTGGTTTAAATAGATTTAGGTCATTCGTAATTTCATTTCAATTAAACACTTCAAGTGTTTGTCTTCTAATGCTCTTTCTTTTGTCATTTATTATTTTCGCCATTTTAATTCTGCATTCATAATCTAAAGTTACAGGTAAGCACAGAGGTACTTTAAAAGCTAAATTTTTCCGTTGGGAGATATTAAAATTTTCTGCCATTCTAAATTTTAAAAAATGTGTACAATGACTTCAGTTTTATATTGAGTTTACATTTTCCAGTTTTAGAAGAAATAAAAAGAATAATTTATCTACTCAATTTACTTAATGACTAAAATATTTGGTTTCTGTGAAACAATTAATACCAAGTACAATTGTCATATTTAACTTTAATAATTCCCTTATCAATGATTTATTACTAATTGTATAAAGGAAGGGAGGGGGTTCACTTTTATTTAAACTATTAAAGTAATCTCAAATATTTATTACATCTATTATTTCAATAGGATAATTATTATTTTAATAAGATCTCATTATTTCTTAGACGTCTTTAATATTTCTAACTTTTTAAGAGCATATTAAACGTTACCTTTTATTAGATGAGAATGTTCTACAGAATTAGAATAGAATTTCTACAGTTGAATGAATTTAGTAGTATCAGATTTATTAATAGTAATATAATATATAATCAATATAATTGAGTTACTGTGAATGTTATACTTATAAACAGTAAGATGAAAAATATAAGTATGAAATTATAAGTGGAAAAAACATTCTATTAATAGATTCTATTTATTTCCCCCTATCCGAGTGCATTTAAATCAATTTTTGGAGACTAAGTATTTCTTCAGAAGTTTATATATTATAATTTTTGATAATTATAAAATTAATTACAAACACATGAAAACAAAACTTATTCACTTGATAAATTTCTACGGTATTTGAAGGACTTTTTTTCCGAATAAAAATATCAGATCGAAATAGGACAGTTTCGAATAATCATATTTTAATGATTAAGTTTAAATTTTTAAAACTGTATATCATAGAAATTGAGATATATTTTAACTTTAAAGATTTATTGATGCAATTCGCTAACGTTTATTTTTTTTTCATTTATGACTACTATGGAATGTGAATAGTAACTTTAATTGGAAGAAATACTTTAAAAGAGTTGGGGAAATTTCAACATAATGCGAATTTAGGGTTTCAAGAAAAATAAATAATACCATGTTAACAGATATTTTGTATCTAATTTAGCAGATGAAAAAAATATAAATTTCTTTGTAGACTCTTTTGATATCACTATTGGAGTTTCCTTGCTATGGAATTTGATATAACTGCTTGTTTTCTTAAGAATGTTATATTATAGCAACAAATGCAGGTACGTAAAACAAAATTTAGGGAAATTAAGTAGCATGTTTCTTTCTTATAACATTATAGCTCAACTTATTTTAGAAGAATGTAGGTACATTATTCTCATAGTCAAAGAAAAAAATTCACAAATTCTCTGACTTCAGAGGAATTATTGTCACTTAATGAACAAATGAGTAATTTTTTTTTCTGATACATTAAAGATAAATTTACTTCTTTTTATTAAATATTTGACGATAGAATGGATTACATAAGACAAGTTTTTTATACAAAACTTAGGATTCATAATTGAGAGAGTTATGGCTAAAAAGGAACGGGTAACTAATATACTAAAATGATGTATTAGATTTTACAAACTAAATGAATATTCAAATCTCTAGAGAAGAAGTAGAAATGTAGAAAGTTAAAAGCGAATTGTTTTCATTTATTTTATATTGGTATCTTGAAAGGTCTAATTAATATTCTACTTTCAAGTTGATCTTCTTTAACTTGTTTTTGACTCGCCCGTCAATATAATTTTAAGTCCTACTCAATCATATTTTTAATTTCTGTTCCATTGTTTTTCCTTAGCTTTCTTAGAAATAATGTTATGCTAGATTTTGAACTGTTATGAATTCAGTAGAATTAAACAAAAGCTATATTTTAAAGTAATTTACTTATTTTAAACAGATTTTATTTTCATATTTAATTTAAATTACACTTTATTTTCAAAGTATGAAATAAAAAATTGAAAATGTATTTCAATATATAAAAGGAGGTATATAGTAGACCATGAATAATGAATGCAAAATTAAAGATGGGGTTTGTGAATGAAAATTCCTTTTCAAGGAAATCTCGCAGTTTTTGTAATTCGTTGATTAAGCCATTTCAAAATGGAGAGCATTTTCTGAACTTTTGATTTCATTTAAAAAATTAATTTAATGTTGAAACATCTTATTCAAGCTTTTATTTTAGAAAATGAATCCTTTGAAAAAAGTAACAAAATTTAACAGTTGCGAGATTCGGAGTTTCAAGAAATAATTAGCTGTCTCACATGTTGAAAAAATACAATTACTTCTATTCTCATCACCAATTTTTAACAATCTCAAAGTCGGCATTATATTTCCTTCTTGTACATATTAATTAATAAAACAGAAAATTAAAGCTTTTAATGAAAATCATTTTTAGTTTATAAATAAATAATTATTAGAAATAAGCCTTTTGTATTATTTAACATTTAAAACTCCATTTTCTACGTACCTCTTTGAAAGATTTTGTTATCCAACCATTTAATTAAATTTTATTTCCAAAATATTTTCATCTATTAAAATTTTTTCTTTATTCGTTAAGAAGAATTATTATATGTTTTCTTATAAAATAAACTAAGATCTATTAAAAATTAAATAGGATTTAATGAATCGTAATAATAAATACAGCCGCATTAATGTATGTTATGCGTTATTTAAGAAGACAGATGACTCTATACAACTTTTCTCGAATTATTGATTTAGAAATTTGAAATTTTGTATATATATATATATATATATATATATATATATATATATATATACTAAGATATATCTAGATTAAATATTTTTCAAAGAACTTTTTAACTTACTAAATTTCTTTAGAAATTTAAAAAATATAAAATTATTAGTTTTCGAAAACGTCCATGCGTTCCGATTTCTAATACTTTTCACTCTATTCATTATATGTATTTTATATTGTTTAATTAGAAGCATATGTTGAGAAGATATAAAATTTTACAGATTAGGAAAATTTCTTCAAAATTAACAGGAATAATTATTAATTCACAGGACACAAAACTAATATTTGAAAGAACTATATGTCTTATCTTTTTCAATATTTTTTTTAGTTTTAATTGATTTAGATAGTGTGTATTTCTTGATATACATAATACATATTTTTCTCTCATTAAAACCCATTTTCTCACTTTGAGCTAAGAACTATTTATCACGTTTTTAAGAAATAACCACAGATATTGCATTTAATTCATTCGGTTCTGTAATTAAACTATCAAAACAGCCAAAACTAAAAAATCACATGTGGTCGAAATTGCAGCCATTCCCAGTCTCTTTTTAGAAACAAAGGCTTCTTTGGGTAATTTTTCCAAATAACATTGTGCAGTGACGTACCCAGAAATCAATTATGGTAATTACGTTATATCAGTTTTATTTCTCCATTTAAAACTCTTCAAGGATTCATATAATTTTATCAAGTTATAAAAATTACAAAAATAAAAATCATTTAAGAGAAAATAAAAATTCCTATTTACCAGAATCCAATGAATCCAACAGCATCATTTAATGTTTGAAAAAATGGTCACAATTTATAAAATGGTTAAAAAGGGGCCATTATAATGAAATGAAAAATTATGTACACACACACACACACACACACACACACACACACACACATTAATATTAATATTTGGACTAGGATCCTCCTAGTCAATAATGGTCCCTGTAAAAATCAAAATCCTAGTAACAGTTCCAATCCCATATATCGATGAATATTCACGTTTCTGCCAAGTCCAATCATTCAAGAATGTGACATTAATTATTCTAATAATATTTTTTTGTTATTTCTCATGGCAATTTCGGATAATTTTAAGATAAATTTCAAGAATGTTATTTTTAAATGTTTAATTCTCTTCATATAGTTTGTGCAAACGTTTTAAAAATGTTTCTTGTCCATTGCACAAATTCTTATTGCCAGGGATGGACCCAGGAGCTTTTTCTTGTCTTAATTTCATCCACAGATACAATAATACACCTGAACGGCAAATCCCAACAATCCCAGTTAGTGTAGAATTGATAAATCTGTTGTGTAAATTTATTTTTGTCTATTATTTTGACTCCAGAATATTACATTATTTAGGAATAGAATATTAAATTTCATGCTTTTCAGATAATGTGATAATCAGCGAAGAGCTGATGAGAGAAAAAGGTACACAAAAAAATGTAACTTTGTGCTATCCCATTGTCAATTTTTTATGAATCCGTTATAGCCAATAACCACACAGAAAACTTTTAATGCTGTATGGCCTTTCCCAATTTCAAAAATGCTGTAATAAGCTTTTTAATTGCCTCGAATCATATACCTTTGTCATCCTGAGAATTTAAATATAGAACAAACTATTTTATTGCTGTTCTTGCATTTAAATTGCATTTTTTTGGAGAAACTATGAACATCATTTGGTGGAACATTTCACATCATTTGGTGGGCACATATTAAATTTTTTACATTTTATATTACATAAAAGGGAACGTCACATATCGTTGTTCCTCAAAATACAATATATTTTTTCCTGTCATTCCTGATTGATGAAGCTGTCGGTGGAAACATTTCTAATTTTTTCTATAACATTTAATGACGCAATATAATTAACATTTAATGAACAATATAATTTTCAGCTCACATCATATTATCAGAAGTTATCAAATGATTTTGTTCTAATTTCTTCTGCATTTTAATGCACACAGATACCTTCTTTTTGATGGCCTACATTTAGAGTTTTGATTGCCCTTGCTTATATATATATATATATATATATATATATATATATATATATATAT
>BMAW01005179.1:264556-284952 GCA_019974015.1 Nephila pilipes
TATGTTTATATTATGAAATATGTATTATTATTATGTTTATATTATGAAATATGTATTATTATTATGTTTATATTATGGAATATGTATTATTATTATGCTTATATGTTTTGTAAAATTATTATTATGTTTACATGTTTTGTAAAATTATTATTATGTTTATATTATGAAATATGTAAGTTTCAAATATTTTACGAAGATCTTATGGTATTTTTAGGTTAATCTGGCAATGATAAGTGCTTTATTTTTGGCTGATTTTGTACGCTTAAGGAAATCGAAACGTGTTTCAATTTCAAACTATTAATACGAGTTATTCGACATCAAACAATCGTCATGTCTAAACAGAATATTTTAATTTATTAGAATGCAACTGTTTTTGTAATGAATAATACTGGCATTCACATCTGTTGATATATGTAGCATTTTTTTTCTCAACAGAAAATTTTAATTTTAATATGAATAACTTCGCTTTTCTAACCTTGTGTTTGATCAAATATCATCGATAACTAAATTACCAGAAAAAAAATTTACACTTGTTTTAAAAGAAACGCCGCTTTATTTTATGTGACCTTTGTCATTTTTCACACATAGAATAAAGTAAATTTGTATCACGTAGAATTAAGAGAATTTGTGAGGTGACGATATTCCCTTGAACTAAACGTGTGGAGAATTTTTTTTTGTATTTTTTTAAAATGAAACCTCATCCCAATAAAATCCAAACTTGATTCATACAGATTTGACTGAAATTATGAAATGTAATGAATGGATTAGTTAAATTACATTTATAAGCAGCGATAAAATGAATAATGGAAATAAAAGCCTTTGTCTCTTCACAAGCTTATTTGTAAGAAAACAAAATGATTGAGAAAAAAATTCTCCATTTCAGACTCTCCCACTTGTTAAAAAATAAATTCTTATGAAACAGAAATATAAAACACCATGTAATCTAACATTGCCCGAGTGTAATTGAGTGCCAGTACAAAAAGGTCTACCGCTTTGAGCTCCTGGATCTACCTAATAGTCATAAGACACCCATAAATGGATGATACAGTGCATTTGGTTTATGTTTCTGCTTTATAGATATCGGGAAGAAAGCACCCCAAAGTGCTATTCCCTTTTCGTGATTTGCAAGACAGACATCACTCTTGGAATTATTGCTCTGTAAAAGATTTAATTACAAAAGTGTGGCGGCTTTCTATAAAAACGACGTCAGAAGTTAAAACGTTTAACTAGCTATTTCTTATATCATGATAATATTTTTTTCAAATTAATTTTCTCAAATTTTAAATATTGCCCAACATTTGTAAAAACATTTTGTAAATTCAGGAGCATGAAAAGAAATTCAAAATACTAAATTTATTTTTTTGCGTTAACATTTAATTACGTTTGTATTTATAGAATATTATGTTTATAAATTCTCTACAAATTTTTTAATGATATAAATGCAGTAGATGTAATGTAAGGTTTACTTTAAAAGATAAATACATGATTTATAAATGTAAATGCTATGCGATGTGAGTGATAGTTTATTAACGTCGCAATTGCGACGCAACTCGAAGGCTCTTCGTGACGTACCTCGTAATTTCGAGCTGCAGTCAAGCGACGAGGACGATACCTGAGATAGCAACCCCTCTCTTAATTTCCATACTACACCAATGGGAGGATGTGGGACCTCGACAGATTCAACGTATATCAGCCCCGACCTGACGAAACCAGCAGCCGCGAGCCCACGACTTTAACCACCAGGCTACCACGGCCTACAAATGTATATACAGCTGTTGATTATTAATTGTTCATTCATAATTATTTACGCTTATAAAAGAGATTTCATTTGTATTAACACATATGTATCTCAGTGTCAAGGAAGGATTACTATTGCTTTTAATTTAAATAAAGTGAGGAATATTTTTAAAGTTGGTGTAAAATAAGATTATTTTGCTTTGTCGAAGGCTTCTCAGTTATCTTAAAGATATTTATTGAAGAGAAATTAAGTATCTCGTTCATTACACTTTATAACGATATATTGGCAAAAATAAAGCTTTATTAAAATTTTAAACAATATCTTCAAACAATTGAGTTCCAGTAATGCAAATATGAATTTACTCTAATGTGTATAACTTTAAAGTTTTCACTAGACTTTTCATAGAACTTAGCAAATGAGGTTCTGGTTCATGTCTAACGTTCGTCATCTGATAACAGAGCTCGTTAGAACAGTCACTGAATAGATCTGATTAAGTAACGTGTCTAACAGCTATTCAGTCACTGAATAGCTGTTAGACACGTTACTTAATCAGATTAAACTTAAATCTAAATAGTTCTCTTGATCTTTACATAGGTACAGTAAAAATATTTTTAACCTTCGGGTCCTGTTGAAAAAAAGAGTATGTTTTTCCTGTATGGATTGATTAGACCATTGGTTTCAATTTATTTTATATCATAAAAATATTTTTATATAGCTTTATTTCATGTATTTTTTATGTTTATTAAAATACAGGTAGATCTCGCCCATTTTATATCTTCAATAAGCCCTCCACATTTTTCTTGTTTCTTTAATCCTCTAACTGTACAAACTTTTAATTACATAATCGGTTTAAAGTATTTAAAAGTTTGAGAAGTATCAGATTTCTTAAATTATTAATTTATTGTATCTTACATCCGTTATTCCTGGGCCGCGCTAGCCAAGGTGGCTGACTCACAGTCAACATTGTTTTCGTCGAGTCGTGGATTATAGCCCTGATGCCATTGAAGACACAGAGTAGCGGTATTGATGCATGTTAAATATGGTCGTTCCCAACAGTTTTCAATAAGGTCTCAATACGGTCAATAATAAGGCACCAAGTGATGCCACTGTTGTGGCGTGGATGTTTGGAGAGGGAGGCACTAGCTCAGATGTCCTCCTCATCGTTTGACTGAGGCCATTGCCAATAGCCCTCGTGCTGATTCTCAGTGCTGTGTTAATAAACAAAATCCCATCACACAACCTTTATTCCTCATTCCTAACATTTTTGGGAGGTTTAGTGAGCTATTTTTCCAAATTTCTTAAAGAAAAAGGCATTTTTTTTTCAAATTGTTTCGATAGTAAGAAGGATTTACATGGATAAAAATAACAAACGCATTTTTTTGCAGCCAGGTTAATTTTATTGCAGAAAGTACTCCCCCTTTATCTCCTAGTTCTCTTTTACTTGTACAAGCGGCAGCTAATTTATCATTATTGTACCTATTTCTACCTTATAATACGATAAATTATATCCGATTTCTGTTCTTTCTTATCTAAACTTTTGGCCCGAGGGTGCATAGATGAAAAAAAGTTAATTGATTTGTTATTTTTCTGCCATGTGATAGATGATTCATATCCGGTTAAAATTAAAAAGTAAGGAAAAAATATTTTTCCATCAAGGGACATCTATCAATCAGTATTTGAAATGTAAATCACTCCGAAGGACTAAATTGATTTTTTATGTATTTCTATACAAATTAATCATATGAACCAATTAGACCCAGTGAACTAAAATGCCTTTTTCTGATACTGTTATGAAACAATTTATCTGCAAGTGAGAGAAAGTTATTAACTCAAGATATTTTTTTTATCTATTTGAATGATGTATATAATACATCTTAATTAAAACCAATGAGAATTGTCACAAAATCAATTTTAGAAACGTGTCGATTAAACCCATTCACGGTGCAAAGGTCAATAGAGAGAGGTTTACTCCACTAAAAATCTTATATACCCTACATATTAAAGTTGATAAATTTCTTTTTGATTAATAAACAATGATTGTTTGATATAGATAAATTTGATGAACTAAAAATAATTTTACAAGCATTCTTCTCCAAATTTCATTCTTATTTACATTAAAAAATAATTTTTTTGTGAGACAAAATGCTTTGTCTTTAAAGTTTTGGGTCTGCTATTTTTTTATGATCAGAAAGTATTTAGTATAGGTTATATTTATCTATATGTGAAAGAGAACTACGCGAAGCCATTGAATATTTGTTTTTGAAAATTAATGTGTCCATTATAATACTTTACATTTAAATTTAAGAGATACACTGAAAAAAATATCCATTTTTGTATTGAAAATGAAGAGATTCATGTATATTGTCCAGACTACAGTTATTTCTATCGATTATTTACGATCAAAGAAGATGAGTAGTCATGGTCGCGAGCTTACGGCCAGCATTGTTTCCGTCAAGCTATGGGTTAGAGTCACGATGTCACTTAATATCCACCATGCAGCACGTTAAATCAGTCGACTGCGAGTCCTTCAGTTGGCATGGTGCGGAAATTTGGAGAGTTTGATACGATTCAGGCGTCGTCCATATCTCTTGACCGAGGTTCTAAATTACGAGGTTTGTCATCAATAACAGGCTGATATCAATAAACTATCCCTTGAAATAGTGCAATCCTTGATTTTTCATTGAGTACATATTTTTTAACGAAGTCAAAAATGCAAAAATAAAATTTAGAATATTCTCCAAAATTAATTTTGTAGTTTATCCAATAGTTGAAATCAATTTTTTTAAAATTAACAACACATATTTAGAAAATATAGTGTAATCTAAGAAAGAAAGGTTCTTGTGTGTGTGGCGCAATAGCACAGGCTTTTCAATTTGATTGGCCAATAACTCAACGTTACTGTTCCCTATAACATCTTATCTTAACCTTTCATGGAAATGGTGTCATTCGAATGCAAAGCTGTTGCTCTTTGATATTGACAGGGTTTTGGCTTCCCCGTTCACGTTTCAGGTCTTGTGTAGCAGCTCAGAATTATCATCTGGGACTTTCTCTTCTTCCCGAGTATTCTTACCTCATTCGATGCTTCTTTTTCGTAAGAAGCAGAGCGATTCATCGAGTTTAGTTTTCCACTCCAAAAAATATTTTAAAAATTACAAGTGGTGAAGAGCTTTCTGAAGCAATAGAATTTTGTTTTTTAAGGATGTTGTCAAAGAGTTAAGCATTCTAAATTCAGGATATAATTTCATTAAGAAATTTTTTACCGTTAAAGTTGGAGTTATTATTGTCTATAAAAGTATATTATTTTTCAGATACTTTCTTTAAAATTTAGAAAAGCTAATATAAGTAAAATCAATTTTTATTGTTAGCATATAAATGAATTTTTCATTTTATTGTCTTAGAAATACGTGTTGCTTTAGAATAAAGCGTACAAAATTAAGAATATGTTTTGCATTGATTTTTTTCTTGAACATTTCATAGCGGAAATATTTGCTTGACTTTAATGTGGTAAATTTTATAAGTTTCAACACAAACAGTACGCGATATCGTTTTGACCAGGATTCAGATGACGAGGTTGACATTCAAGCACCTACGTATATTTATTAGCAACAATTATTTGCTTTTTAACTTTTGAAATTTGAAATAAAAAAACAGGAAATTTTAAGATCCTTTTTGGTATCATCTCGGTGATCTTGTGAAAACTTTGTAATATAATTTCCATCTCTAAATGTATCAGATGTTTGAGAAACAATTGCATAATTTATGAAAATTATATTTCTTGATTTCTTGCCAAATTAGACAAATTTGGTGATATTCTTCAAAATTGCTATTTTGGTTCAGTTGGTGGAATAAGATTACATAAAATAGAATTTTAATACCATTTTAAATAAAAAAAAGCCTTCATTGTAAAGTATAATTAAATTAGGTTTATACATTGTTTTATGTAGAATATCTTATGAAAATAATAATAAAAAGAAAAAAAAAAAGGCAAAACAAAATTAAAAGGTTAAAGATAATTCACATATAGTTGCGATAACGTAGTAATAAGCCTTTTTTGCGTTTTCAAATGTGATTTTTTAATGTCTTTATATAATTTCTTTCTTTCTCTTCAACAAAAGGAATTTTCTTTTTTTTTAAAGGAATTTAATATTAAGTGACTTTGTGGTACACTTACTCAGTATCGAAATCAGATAAAGAAATTTATTAATATCTTTCTAATTATCAACTTTTCTTGATAATATTTCAACTATTGAAATTTATTAATTGTTTTCTAATTCTTAACTGTTCTTGATAACATATCTGCAATGAAATGTTTTACATTGAACAGAGTATCAGATATGAAATTAAAAATAAAGAATGAAGTTTTTTAATAACTATAATTCGAAGTAATAAAACAGAAATATTATTTATTTAATCAATGTACTATATATTTAATTACTAACATTGTGTAATGTCTCCTCCTCATTATTTAGATCTATACATATCCTTCAGTTTAATTATAACTGATCAATGAAGTTACAATTCCAAATGAAGGGACGTCAGAAAATTATAAACAGGGTTTATTAAATTCCTTCACAGATTATGCAAGATCGCTCTCTCTCAAATAACCCTCAATGATCCCGAATCCTAGCTTAGAATTATACAATAAAGTTTTAGGTTACAAGCTTACCCATTTCGAATGAGCCCCTTCTCGAATACTGCAGGTTAGACTCTTTTTACCACTTACTCGAACCCGGAACCACTCTCAATGGATTTTAACTTCATTAGATCAACTACTTCAATTGACTCCAAATTCTAACTTATTAACGTCTACCGACTTTACTTTATCAGCTATCCATCTATTTGTTTTAATTATATATATCATATTATCCTTAATTTAATTCTCTACATTTTTTACCTTAATTTGCAAGGTTACATTTCATTAGTCTGGAAAGGAGTTGGAATTTTATGCAATTCAAATTACAAAAAGTTCCCAAGGTTAGTAAAGTGAAAACGCGAGTAGCCGATCTTTACAACATAACTAGTCATAACTGCCACTAAGCTTCTCCCAGAGATAAAAACAAATGTATACACGCTATGCTAAGATCTATAGAATATCTGTGTTCTTTCTTGCAAAACGAGCAAAATTCAGGTTTCCTTCTTATCAATTCAGACGTCGTTATTGTATGGTCAATAGCTCCTTTTTTGCAAGAGATGGTGATAAATTGCATCTTATGTTGCATAAGGGAGTGTGTGATCGGCTGGCTTAAAACACTCAGCCATACAAAAGCATATTAAACTTGAATGATAAAGTTAACCATTTTGAAGGCCTATTTCTTGCCAAAAATTGATTGTTGTCTGAATTTAATGATACCTTACCTAATTTTAAGACATTTGTAATTGACACTTAAATATCTCATACTTGTGTAAAAATAAATTGATATTTGTAAAATACCTCGAAATCTCCTTACACATTCACAATACATTCATACACTAATTATTTCATTTGAGAAAAATATCTTTATAAAGTTTTAAGCTTCTAAGGAAGGAAGGAGATTATATTAAAGATCTGTTTGCAAAGTTTAATTTGGATTACATCCTTAAGTACAGCCACATCGATTCGGAATGGACCATCAGAATTTAATACCGGCTTATTTCATTTCGGAGAAAGAATGTCTCAGTTTATCAGAAATAATTTTTGAAAAAGGAGGACAGTTTAAATGCTCTCTTTTACTTACTCTTTCTATTCTATTTCTTCTTAATAGAAATACACTTCTAAAAACTATACTTTTACTTTTTAATATTTTTGAATAACAGAAAAATTTTGAGAAGGGACATAGCCAGTATTACGTTAATGTTTATTAACATCTCACTGAGAAGCAACACGTCATCAACGAAGTGTAAGTTCATCACCAATAGCCTTCTATTCTTAGCTTCAAAATATGTTAATGTTAAGATAACATGAAAAATTTCAAGATGCTTTTCAGATGTTGGTAATATTTTCTGTAACATATTTAAAAATAGAATAATATACGACTTTATGTACAACAATTTACAGAGTTTAGGCGTATTAAATAAGGATTATCCGAAAGAAAGGGGGACTGTCGCGAGTGCATCGTCGCTTGAAGAAGCAGAACGATGTGCGTGAAACCAGAGACTACTCAAAGTACCAGGAATGCTGACAGTTTCATCGAAATGTGTCTTAATGACTGCGCAAGAGCAAGGTCACTCCTATAAATTGGACCATGAATACCTCCATATGTAGCAAATATGCAGTTGTACAATTTTTAACTGACCAAAATGAGTTTTATTGGGCTCTGTAAAATGTGTATGAGACGGAGTGTTTCGCAAGCACTTTAGAGTTTCAATGGTGAAGTAAATAGTGTCATCATTGAAGAAATATTTACTGCAGTGGAAAATATGGAGAGTCAAAATAGGTGAATTACTACCCGTGAGATAGAGTCAACGCTGTGTATCAAGAAAGGAACTATTCTCACACTTCTTCATGAGTGTTAATACAACCAGACACTGTGCCATCATTTACAAACTGGAAACAGTAGTCAAGAATCTTCAACATTGTATGCTGCCCAAATGGATTATTGTGTTGTCTGTCCTCCGGTGGCAATTGCGCGAAGCGATTTGTTACATCGATTTCGATGGGAACTCCTTGAACATTCATTCCTTGAACTTTATAACCCTTACTTCTCACCTCTATAATATTATGTCTTTATTAATAAAGCCTTAGAAAAACAAGTATTCGCAACCTATATTGAGTTTCGAATTAATGTTGAAAAATGGCTCCACAGACTGTTTCAGAGGCTCCTTATCCAGGGTATTTTTCAGTTTGTGAACTGCCGGGAAACGTGTACCAATCTGTCAGGCAACTATGTATAGTCTTTATGTTCCTTATGTATGATTCTTTATTCCGTACACTTAACATATTTCTATTATTAAATCCTTTGTCAAACTGCCCACTTTGATTAGGACGATACTTATTGATTAATTAAATGAAACTGAAAACAAGTTTTCTTTTCTAAAGAAAACTTCAACAATTTCTTAATCTAGTTCACAAATATATTTGTAATTTGTTGGATATATATGTTTTATATAAAACAAAAAGCTCTTCATTTCTAAAATAAGTCGGAATGTTATTCAGAATCAACGAGAGCTTAAATAACAAGAAATAAAATTTCTTGCTTCTCAAAGGATGAAATTTTTTTTTCACTAGCCTTGGACAAATTTATCAGAGAAATTAAATTTATTCTTTCAATACTTTTACAGTAATTTTACAGGAATAGAAAACATATAATACTTATGCCTAATGCTCTTTTCAGCCTGATTGTGACTGTAGGAAAAATAGATTATATTATTCTACACGATTTATTTATACAATTATTGAAGTCGATTGAATATGTTTTACTCTAAAAGTCTTCTTCTAATTTTGTGACATTGTGCTTTCAATTCAAATAATACCTTTCACGTGTCCCTGTCAGCGACTAAAGATTTAAAACAATCGTAAAATAATAGAATGTTTCTATAAAAATTGGTTTTGAGATTTTCTTACAATACAAAAATAAACAAATTCTGCTTAAAATACAAATAAAATTGCAGAAAATCTGAAATCGAATATTTTTTTTTGCTTGATTTATTTAATCTTGAAAGTTTTAGCATCTATTCACTTCCTTTATATGTTTGTTTACTCACTTGGTTTCAAAATATCGAATCAAGAGATAAAAACACTAAAAGATACATTGATAAGCATAAAAAGATAAACACTTAAAAGTTTCGAAATGATACGAAACATCTTTAAAACGCATTTTGTATCAATAAATCTGCGAAAGTTTTTTATTAATCCATATCAGCCTCTACGTACGAATTAATCACTTAAGTTTAAAAATCGCTTTTCGAAGGTCGGAAAATGATCAAATAAACCTTTTCTGCAATAAGTGCAAACGAGCTGAGAGTGAGCTGCCGTTCCCCTAAACATTATTTGCATACCACCCGAAAAAAGTTTGTTTTAAATGCAGCTTGGAGGCATCTGCTTGGAAAAAGTCTTCGATGTGAAAAGAAGAAAAAGTTACGTGCCTTGATTTTAAAATGGCTTTTCCGCCTAGTCTCATTTGCATCGAGAGCTCAGCATCATTATTGAAAACGACCGAAAAGGCGAAAGGGAAAGAAAAAGGTCATCATTGAATCTTTTCATAACTTAGAAAGAGTAATCCCAGTTTTTTACAATGGAGGATTAAGAATTCTTATCTTCGTTAAGAATTTTACCTTAAGGTTACCTGGCTAAGGTTTCCAATCATCTTATTTTGTCAAAATTCTTTTTTACTTGTGTCATTGCAAAAAAGTACATAAAATAGTTGAAAATGTGTATCGGATCAAATTGAAAATGAGAAAGATGAGGATTATATTGCTAATGAAATTTATGGAGCTTACATTTATTACAATGAACATTAAATAAATGATTCTCGCGATAGTGAGTTTGATAAAATCAACAGATGCTTTCATGCATTTAGATGAAATTCCAACCGTATCATTTACGAGAAAAATTAAACATATTTTAGGGAATGTAATCCTTTTTGGGGCTTAAGATTTTTTAAGTCACCCTTGATTTGAATTTTTCATTGAAGGTTCCAAGGTTTTGTATTTTCAAGAAAAAGTGATAGTCAAATTTCCAGCATTTTAATCAGGTTTTCTTCTTTAAGGTGATTATAAAGTTATTGAAATGCATTTATTCATAAAATTATTTAGACAACTGAAACATGACTAATGCTTTATAATATTTCATTTTAACTGAGATGCTCTATTGAAGCTTGTAATAATTTTTTTGGTGGATAAAATGTCCTCATTCTTTTTTATTTTGAAATTTTTTTGACGGTTTTTTTCGAAGATCAACACTTTTGTATTCTGTCAAAATGCCATATGGAGAGTTAAAATTCTTAAAATTAGATTACAATTTAGCGACACAATACATGAAAATTGTGATAATACACTTCATTAACTTAAGCTTACTAAAATTCAGTTACAAGAAATAAAATTTGCCGACAGTAGAACTTAACATGAAGTAGCCAATGACTATCAAAATTCAACAAGTTAAAATTAATTTGCACTGTTGCACAGCAATGGACGTTGGAAAAAAGTTATTTTAAAGTGAAAGAGAAAAATCTAGATTAAATTTTATATTATATTAAACATCTCAAATATGAGAAGAACACTTAATTAACGAAAAAACATTTTCTTTTTTATTAGCATTGAATACTCTACAAATCGAAAATTTTCAAAACAGAGAGCATTGAGATTAAGTAAAACCAAACATCATGGATTATAAAATTCGCTAAGTAAACATTACTATAAAATAACTTTTAAATAGAAAATGGAAGAAAACTAGAGAAATTTAACGAGTTCTGCATTCTAGTTCAACAGTATAGCATTTAGAATAATGCAATTTTCTTTTCAAAAAATCAGGAAAAAAAAAAAAAAAAAAAAAACGTTGAGAGAAGGGGGAAAAATAAAATAAAAAAAATTATCATCACATTGCAATGAAATTCAGTAACCGAACATCATGCAATAATTGCAAACAATCACTAAATTGAATTTCAGAAAAAATCATTAAATCCAGAATCAAACAGCACATTTCTTCGAGAATAATGTAAATAACAAGTAGGTAAGAAAGCTCAATTGCCGAATTCAGATTAAAAATTATTAACACTAATTGTCTTAATATTAGACAATGAACATAAAATCAATTGAATGAAAATTATATGTGAGGAAAAAATGCATATAACCTTTCAAAAATTTTTTTTAAGTATAATACACACAAAAAATAATAATGCAAATGGAAAGTCACATCATTAACTCAAACAGTAAAACAATGTAATTTGCATAGTAAAATAAAATGCTTCAAGGAAATGAAACAATGTAAGAATTAAAACCAGTTTATTCACAAAAAAAAAATTGAATACAATGTAAAATTGGTAGTTCCAATTTAAAAAAATTAACTTAAAAGTTAAAGAACTGGAATAAATTCATAATGAAATTCAAATTCATATCAAAATAGAAGAAGTTTTGAAAATTTAAAATGAATGCTAAATCAATTAAAGTTAAAAATCAAATCAAAGCAAAATCAAAATTCAAATGAAATTTAAGAATAAAAACAAAATATATTTCTTTCAACTAATCTCGAATTATTATTATTAGTATTATTAGTTATTAGTATTTCTCTGAGATACTGATTGAGAAATCCAGGAGAAATCAATAATAGTAGACAAAACAAACGCAGCATGCTCAGTAAGAGTTAAGAAAAAAAGTAGCCATCAAATTATTTTTGAAACATGAAGCAAAGATGTCCAAATGATTGGATCTGTGCACCACGCGATAGAGAATTCGAGCAAGAGGAAAAAGAAATTAACAGACACCGATTCAATGTTTACACGAATTCTTGAAGACGATTAAATTCTTAACTCATTAGAACTGCAAAAGTCAACTGTCGAGAAGAATCAAAGTGAAAACTGAAAGTTAAACAAGTGAAATTGCAAATTTTATGAAGGTAATTCGTAGACGACTTCTTTGAGGAGTAACGAAAATATGTTGAGTTGAGACCTCATAAATCTTCTTCGGAAGCATCATCGTGAATCTCGTAACAATTCTTCGTGAATCTCGTACATAACCTTGAATTTCGAAAAATCTTCGTGAAGCTAACTATCTCGTGCGTGTATTACATCATCATGAATATCAATTAGTTTACATGAGATTCTGGTTCCATCCAGAAGAAATAAAGTTCCCGGTATACTCATTGAAACCTAAGTTGTCCCATAATGAACTAGAAAAACTGACATTATTGCCTTATGATGGTATGAGCAGTCATCGGAACAACTTCAGTTGCTACCCGTTCTTTAGGGGGAAATGCAAACCATCTTAACCCCTCCAACCAACGAGATTTTAATAGTTCTTCTGCACTACATCTTCTGGAAGGAAGGTCCACATGATTCAAGGATTCAGCAATAAGTCGCCTATCTTCAGATTTAGATTCAGAATCTGTCCAATAAGTCGTAGGTACACTCTCAATATTCTATAAGTTTTAACAGCATTAACTAACCTAGGCTCAATTTAACACATTAAAAACTCCTCTCTAAGGATCGATATCTGTTTCAGTGGAGTTATTCAGTTTTTCACTTGACTTAATTAACATGTTGTAACTTTATCTGTTTGGCATCTTCAGAGCACGCTGGTTGGTAATTTTCTAGCAAAATGCATGTACGCATGGGAATCAGTCTCAAACTTTTATTTGATTTTAACCGAAAACAATCTGTAGCAAAAATAACACATAGATTTCGTTTGGATCTTTTTCATGAAAACAAATATTTTCGTTACTGAAAATATCACTTGCTAAAAAAAAAGAATCTTTAATTTGAATGATAATCCCTAACCAATGATTTAGGGTATGGAAACGAAATTTTTTTCTTCATACATAACATCTAACTCGCATGAGAAACTCTTATCAATATTAGTTACATTTGCACGATTTTTGTTGTGATATTCATTTTTCTCAATTCCGCCGAACTGACCATGAACACCTGTTTCTTCTACACTTTCTAATTTCGAAGCAAGTGGCATGGATTTACTGACATAAGATTTTACATATAAACTGTTGAATAACATTCTGAAGTAATAATTTCAACCATTTACACAAATACATAAAAATATAATTTTACAAAAAAAAAAAAAAAAAAAACACTTGTTTCGAAAATGCATTATTAGCAAGTATGTTGTTATCAACATCATCATTAAGGAATTACAAATCTTAAGATTTACTTTCAGCTAATTTCTTTTGCGTAACATAACACCGTCAGAATGAGGGTTTGAACAAAATTTGCAAACCGCTCGGGCCCTATATGTTTTCGATAAATGATTTGAGCTTCAAACGTACCAAAAACAACAGTCATCTTTCATTAAAATAACCTTTTTTTTGCAGGGGCAATGAAAAAATAAATTCGAACGTCGACGGTTAATGTGATGAGTCATTACAAAATCAGCATGTACAGTTTTTCATTTTCTTTTCAGTAGATAATAAATCTATCACAGCAAAAGCATTTTTTTCTTTTGTTCCTTCGAATGCTTTGATTTGCGTGACTCATACAGACGTCAACGTCTTTCTACTTTGCTTATGATATAATAGATTATATATGACCTTTCAAAGGCGTTTATTTGCAGTGATAAAAATTTTATAATCTGTCTTATATGTTCTAAAAGAAGTTCTAAGACATTCATTGAAACTTCAGAATAATTAAAAAATCTCGGTTTAAATACTCATCTTAATCTTAGTGATTGAAGATCTTCTAAGAGTGTTTCTTTTTAGGCAAAACATGTTAACCATATTAAGATGATGGTGTCAGATTTTTTTAAAAACAAAATTCTATATTAACAAAATCTTATCAAAAACCTATTTTTCTTATACTATATATATGCACTTTACACAGCCTATTCTGTTAGGTATTCCATAAAATATGTTACTCCGCCAAACTCATACCTAAAAATAATCAGAGAGACGTTCTTAATTAGATAGGTAATCAAAACATTCGTGCATGAAAATTTTCTCGGATTGATTCCTTAAAAGAAAAATAGATTCGAAATTTCTTGGCTAAAAAAATTCGAATAACTTTGAGATAGTGAAGTCAAATAATACTGACGTTGCAATTTACACTTTTAAAAGTTTTACTTAATATTACATGACACTCATATGCACTATACATATGACATGAGCGAAAAATAGAAACTGCTGCATTCTATGTTCGATAGATAATGCACACAAACCACTCTCTAGTGGTGAGTTCCTAAGGTCAAAAAGTTGTTGAGTGGATTGAGGGAGGAGTCAAATGAGACACACCAAACACTCATACAATTTCTGGTCAAAATATATGTAAAAATAGTATTAAAGTCATTGTCTGCAATGTTCACTATGCATTTTTATTCTTTCATGTTCTGCAAAACTGGGTACTCTTCTCTCACAGTTTTGCAGATTTTTGAATCAGCAAAACTGTGAGCCTTTCTCTTTCCCTTTCGTCTTCACGGACGTTTTCAGTAATGATGATGCACTCTCGATGCAAGGAACGCGAGCAATGCGAGTAACATTTTTCTTTTCGTCTAGCATAATTTTGTAAGCTGCATTTATCAGAAATTACTTTCTGTTGGTATGCAAATTGATTGTTTTGAAAACAGGAGGGTCATTCACAGCTCGTTTGCACTTGTTGGAAAAAAAATTTACTTGATTTTTTCTCAATCTACAAAAAGCGATTTGTAACTTATAGTGATAAACTCACCCGTTTGGGTTCAAATAGATTAATAAAAACATTGCCAGTTTTCTTGATACAAAGCGCTTTCGAGGTGTCTAGTGCCTTTTTAAAATTTTTCATGTTTATTTTCTTATTTTAATCTCTATATCTTAGAATATTTTTATATTTTTTCTTGATCTAATGAATCCTACTTTGTAGAAAAAAAAATTAGGGAAAAGTTAATAGATATAAAATTTTTGAGGGATTAACAATTTCATGCAAAAAAAAGAGTAAGTTTATATTTGGCTGTATTTTTATTTTTATTTTGAACTAATTCTTCTCTTTTCCCTCTGTTACGTCTTCTCGGCTGTTTTCAGTTATAATGATATGCTCTCGAGGCAAAAATGAAAACAGGAGAAAAAGGCATTTGGAAATCAACACATGTAACTTTTTTGTTCGCTTCGAGGATGTATTTCAAGCAAATGCCTCAAAGCTGTGTCAAAGAGAAACTATTTTGGGGTGGTATGCAAATGAAGTGATTCGGAAACGGACGGTTCATTCATAGCTCATTTGCACTTGTTGGGAAACGTTTGCTTAATTATTTTTCTTCCGAAAAACGATTTTTAAATTTATACCTTTAGCTCATGTGTAGAGATTTAAATAGATTCATACAGACATTTTCAGTTTCATGGATTCCTTCAGAATTAAGTATGTTTATTATTATTTTCAAAATTGGTTTTTTTTTTATTGCAGATAAACTTTTTTTTCTTATAATATTTTTATCATTTTATATGTTCTTCGAATGTGAAGTTTGTAGGTAAGTAAAGAAGATATAACAGAAAAGTCCTTAAAATGACAAACCTTAGAAAATTCTGTTGTTCTAAATAAAAAAAAAATAGATAAGAAAATTTAAATTTTACGCAGTTTATCTTTTTTAAAATATTGAGAAAAATTTGCTTGTCTCAGGTATTTAAAAAAATGATGATTAATTTGCTTATATTTGTAGAATGATACAAGTGTATTAGTGTGTGTGTGACTGATGTTAAAATAACTAATCACTGTTAAATAACTAATAACTAATATATATATATAAATATATATATATATAATATTCTCCGATTCTACTATATATAAAGTATATAGCCATTGTAAATAATTAGATCTACAGAAATTGTCTCTCAGATATTTAGCACTTAGATGGAGAGTACAAATGCTCATTAGTTTTACTGTTTAATTTGGAAAAAAATAAAAATTATTCTCATTAATGTATAGCTAATTAAAGTATGGAAATGTTCGTATCAAAAGATGGTTTTTGAGATCACGTAATCTATCTGTTGACTTAATTATTTTTATTTTTGATTGATTACTTATAAACGTCGTACTTAGAAGCAATACGAGAGTTACTAGCAACAGATCTTGTAATTTTAAATGACGGTTAAGTAACAAAAACGACACTTGTGCGCTGGCACTTATCTTGTAAATTTCCACACCACGCCATCAGGAGGGCTTAGGATCCCGACAGATTTAACATGCATTAGCCTTGCTACAAGGCGGATCTTTGTAGCATTAGAAATTAAATCCACGACTGGACTGAAGTCGTACTGGCCGCGAGTTCGCGACCATGACCACTCAGCTACAGCAGTAACTCGTTTATTTAGGAATACACTACCAGAAAAAAACTACTTTTGAATGCTGTAATCACCTATCAAATTTGACACGAGTCGTTTCCTCTATAATTTTTGAAAAAAATTACGTCTTAGGAAAATTAATGCATTTTCAAAATTATTTATTATTATTTAATGAATCTGATGAAAAACGATGTTAGTTACACATAAATATGTTTAAATTACATTATTTGTAACTTAATATATTTCTTATCTTGAAAAGCTACATGTTATATAACTTTATATTTATATAATTCAAAGAATCTAGAGAAACAGAACACAGAATATTTATTTCACGTGTAGTACATTAGTAGAACAGAAGAAGTGTCACAGTTTAGTAATTGAAATTGCTTGGGCTTCAGAATTGTTCCATCGAGTATCTCCGTGTCGCATAAATGGAGGATGGTGCAAATTAAATTATGTTAACCTTCATGATGCCCACTGGATTCAGAGTAGAAATTAGGTAAGGGATGTGTCAACTCAGGTAACGTCCTCATAATCTTATTACAGTTATCAAATTTCTGATCTTCATAGTCTTATTAAACAACAGCATTAATATATTTGAGCCTTAAGATAAAATATATGAACGGGAAGTCTCGAGACTACAAATTGCATGCATGTAAAATATGAAAGGTGAAAATCATTCCCGTTTTAGGATATAACTGAAAGAATAATTTTACATTTAACGGCAGGAATCTCTTTCCTGAGTTGAGTTTCTGAAGTTATCTGAAATTATTTTATTCAGGGAAAAGGAAAGAGGTATGGAATCGCACCGAAATAAGGTTTAGTTTGATTGGTTAATTTACTGACCGTGTCCAACTTAACAATAGAATTAAAAAAATCTCGAAGTGAATTTTGAAATTTTATACCATTGTATGGATGAGTAAGATCATTAATTGAACTCCTATCTGTATACCTTACATGTCGGTATTTCTACTGAATCAGATTTAGAATTCTTTAACTATTCTGATTTAAACTCTATTCTGAAATGCTTCACCAATCAAAGGTAAGTAAGCATTGTCGTAAAAGTTAAACAAAAAATGTAATCCGCATTGCAATGTAATAGATCTACAGGAAAGTTCTGTTCATTTGAGAAGTGAAACAAAATGATATATTTTTCATACATTTAATAATATTTATTGTACAATATATTTTCCGTCATTACTTATGAATTTTTCCTAGCGTTATGGTCATTTGTAAATACCATTTTTGAAAAATACTTGTCTTTAGAGGCGAAGAAATCACGTAGTTATTCATTGACATCAACTTCAGTTCTGAACTTTTTTTCTTTCAAAACATTTTGAAGGAAGATGAACAAATGATAATTAGACGGTGCTAGGTCTGCCGAATATGGTGGATGCGACAAAAATTCCCATTGAAGATCTGCAGTTTTGTCGAATCGCCAAAGGAGCACGTGGTTTTGCATTTTCATGATGCAGTATTTTGTACTTCATATTAAACATCGCCGACCTCTTTTCCTACATTTCTTTGTTTATATTATCCATTTGCTGACAGTATCTCCCCGAATTCAGCATTCTGTTGGATTTCAAAAGCTCGAAATATATTGGTTCTTGGACGACCTACCAAATGCACAGTGTTCTCTTATTCAGGTTCACTCCCGATTTAGAGATGGAGGAGAGAGATCGTCCATGCCACAAGTATGCTCTTTTCCTTACGATGTATTCGAAAATAATTAATTTTTTATCAACAGTTATCAACCGGTCCAAAATAAGTTTGTTTTCGTTTCGATCAAACATAGATGTGCATATGACTATTCGATTAAGCAAATTTTTCTCACTTAATTCACGAGGCATCCATCTAGAATGTGTAAAGTTAACCCTAGTACCGATGGAAATTATATTGTACAATAAATATTATCGAATGAAGGAAAAATCTACAATTTTCTTTCAGTTCACAAACTTACAGAACTTTCTGGTAGACTTAATATTTCGTATAAAAGCTAGTACATCAGTACAAAAAAAATTAATTTTTAAATTGTTTTCAATGTTTTTTTTTTATCGATTTCCAAATAATTGATGAAGAAATGTATCAAAAGAACAACTCCTAAATAAGTAACAAACCCACTTAAATTCAAATTGTGCGTAGAAACACCAGAAAGCAAAGGTTAATAAGAGTGCTATGAGGCATAAATAGACCTACGTGCATAAGCAGGAAATATCGATGTTGAAACAAATACACTGCTAATAGGAGGTAAAAAATGTAGAAGTTACCTTCATTGCTTAAAAAATGATGTAATTTCCAGTCAGATTTGAAAGACGTTTCCGCAGACAGAAACGTACTTAAATATTCATTGCCACTTTTAGAATGTAAGAGGATAGCAATGTGGAATTTCCTTCAATCGCTTAAAAGAACCTCTCACTGAACATTGCACTGAAAGCATAGTTATGAAGATTTAAGTCAGTATTAAAGATACTCGCAGCTATATCTCATGGCTCTATGCTGTTCTTTCGAGACACTATTGCAGTCTCTGGTGGCATTGGTGGGTTGTCATGAACGGTCTCTAATAATCCCCGTGCAAGCAATCCAGAAGCATGCAGCCATCTTCTAAAGATACTGGCACATAAAGCATGGTAAAGGCCCTTTTGATGACAAAGATAGTTCTATACCAATCTAACAGCTTTGCGGACATTCTTTTGCGGGTATAAATAAGTTTTAAGAAAGCGTGTATATCAGTTTGAAATGTAAGTTATTCTGGGTAGACGAGTTGCGTTAAAGCGATATCGTGATTTGAATTGATGTTTTCAGTGAATGTGCGAACTTTCACTATTCTATTGTGTATTTTATGTGTTTGTATTATATGCTGCTGTTAAAAGAAAAATTAATGTAATAGTTAAAAATTCTCAAATTAAATTTGGTTTTTCTAGGAAAAAAAAAACTTGCTTTTTAATTGCATGAACCTTTCTTGCATTCGAAAGACGATCAACCATGTGGCAAAAGGAAGATATAAAAAAACCATATATTTTTCATGCAATCAGCTCAATATATGAATGTTATTTTAAGAATTCTCTTCTGATTAAAGCAACACATCTAAAGATTGATTTTCAGTTCTAATTTCAATTAGATTTTTCCAGTTCTGTCACACCCATTCCATATTGAGGAACATTACATGACTTAAGAAAAAAAAAATTTGAATTTTATCAAAATATAAATATTTCAAGGAAATACTACCTTCATTCATATACAAATTTTCTAATACAAATTTTCATTATTATAGAATACAAAAATATTATTATCATTCACATTTACTTCCCTATTTGTCTTTTATTCAACGAAAATGTGTAATGCTTTTGAATCAACAATAATGCTCTTGAATCAAAATAAATTTCGAACCCGATGAGAATTTATTCCATTGATATTTCTCCCCTCAATTTATGTTTATTTCTTAAACGTTTTTGTTTGATTTAATTCAGAATTGATTTGTAAAAAAATAACATGAATATTAAAAAATGTTGATATTATCTCTCATGACCAAACAATGTTTTAAAATTAGAAACTATTTAAGAAACTTCATTTATCTCTACATTACAGTAAATTATGAATATTTCTCTCTCTCTCTCTCTCTCTCTCTCTATATATATATATATATATATATATATATATATATATATAATTTTTAAGACTCTATTAAATTTAAGTATTTTTTTTTATAATAATTGCATTATCCTAAAAATATCAAAAGTAGATCTGAATAACATTGTAAAATGTTTCATGATATAAACGCAGTAA